>CM037854.1:105514960-105531198 GCA_021234595.1 Delia radicum
TGACTAGAAACCAATTCTGCTGTGGTTAATCCGGTACCTTTATTTGAAGTCAAACTGCATACAGATGAATGATCTTGAATGTAGTAGACCGAATTTCATTTGAGATTTGTAGATCAAATCATTAATGTGCCTTCGGTGACTTTTGAAAATGAAGATAAATGGACCGACATTAAGGAGAATTGTGTTTTATAATTGTTTGATTGTTTGATAAAATCAGTTACAGGAAGAATGGAGTGTAAGATTTGGCGTATTGCGAACTTCTATTGTAAAACGGGACATTGTGATTCCTTAAACATTTCTTAAGCATATTTTTTTTAACAACTAACTTATATGAACCAGGTATTCAGAATCTCCTGAAAGTTTGTTAAACAATTGCGTATGATTTTGTTTATGATCTTGATCTTGTTAGTGTGCAGATTTGATGCATATTTGATGCATATTTTGAAAACAAACGTTTGTAATTTAGATGATTCGTATCTCTTCTTCTATCTCGTCGGGGTCACAACTTAGGGAACGGTATTAGTCTCCCAAGTTTTATTTATTTTAAATAAAAATTTTTAATTAATTTTTATAAAATGTATTTTTTTAATTTTTTTTTAAATTAATTCCAAAATTGAATTGAAAATATTTGGCAGTAAATTCTCTGAGCTATATAACTACAAAATTGTTTTGAAAGTTGTTTTGGAGAAGCCTCCACATACGTAATCTCCTAGTTAGAATGACAAAACATATTTTTTTTAAAATTTATAAAAATACGCTCAAAATAGTTTGTAATTTTAAATTAACTAAAAATGTAATTTAACATAAATGATAAATAAATTAAAAATCCGGTCTACTTACTTTTCATTTAAATCAAATGTTCTTGTTATTTATTTTTAAATATCGTTTAAATAACTTACAAATCGGGTAAGAACTAAAGAATAGTAAGTTAAAAATAAATATTTAAATTTTAGCTACAGATCAGTAAAACTAAAATTTATATTCAGTTATTTGAAATTATTTCAGTTTTTTGTTCCTCCTTGTTTTTCACACACATTTGTGTAAACTTTTTCAATTTCTTGTAATTTGAATTGAAATAACTTGTATATAAACAAACCACTTTAATAAAAAAACAGACACTAATTTTTAGAATATTTTTTTTTGAAAAAATAATTGATTTTATAATAATTGTAACGGAAATAATAAACTACAATATTCCGTTTTTGTGGTTAAATTTGTATGAAGCTTTAATTAAATGAAAATAATAAATAAAACTAAAAATAAAATCGTTAAATGGGAGTAAATTATTTTGAACAAATGTATAAAAAATTTGTAAAAAATATCTATTTGAAACGTAAATGCATATTATTATATTCTTAACTCAACTGAAAACTTTTTTATTAAACTACAAACAGTAAACTACATAATATTCTGAGTGTACAAACTGTTCAATTGGTTGTAATTAAAGAACGCGCAGTCCGATTTTAAAAATTAATATTTAATTTCAAAGATTATTTGTCTTCTCTGAGATATGTGAAGATTAAAAATGTTCTTGTATCGCAAATATCTCAAAATGTATCTCTTGTTTTTTTTCTTAAATTCTTGTTTAAAGATTGATTAATTTGTCCTTTGAGGTCTATTTACTTATCTCAATTTATCCTCTGGTTGACCCCTGAAATAATCTTAATCATTGCTAAAACTATTTTTTAATTAACTTATCAAAATTTAATCAAAGTTTTCTTCTACCCATTGATAAATTTAACCACAGAAATTTCTATGTTTAACTTAGGCTATTTTATAATAATGTACCCTTTAATCTAAATGTTTTACACCAAAATCACCCCTACTAAAATTGTGACAGATTGTTGTAGATTCTATGATGATCAATACAAACTTGATTTATAAGTTTTTTTCAGCACGTAACATTTTTACTCCATTCGGCATTGAAAATGGATTCAATTGATATAGTTCAAAAAAGTTTGACAGTTACTACATGACAGTTGTGTTTAGTAATAAGTAGATGTTGTTTTTTAACTGCAATTACAGTTGTAATATAAAAAACAAATAAACGAGTAATACTGTAGTTTTGTATTAGTTGTCTAAAGCAATTATTTAAGTATTTTAGTAAAAAAGGCAGACCATTTTTTATTTGAAAAGATATAAATTTATAGATCAACGATAAAATTCACTATTAAACCACTCACCAGGTACAGTGTAAAAATCGTTTAATGTATATGCTCGACATATGTGTTAATGAAAAATCTTTAATGTTTGTTGATATGCTTTGCTAATGTAGAAGGATAGTATATGATGACATTAGAGAAAAGAACTGCCATTTAAAGTTTTATTGAAAGGTTAAACTGGCAACTATGATAATGACTAGAGAAAAAACAAACACACTATAAATAGAAATCGTTCTTGGTAAATTTCATTCTAACTCAACACACAGAGTAATGTGGGATTTAAAGTTACCCAATTTCTTTAACATGTGAGTTAAATAGATGATATTTACGATTAACACTAAAATGGCACGAAGAATGTTGATGAAGACCGTAGTGGGTCAGAAAATGCATTCCATTCATGCTAGTGTCTAATAACTTTTTCTGTGTTTTTTTTTTCTACTAGTCAAAGTAAATATGATATAAAATTATAATTTTTCTGTTAATTTAGAGAAGAAAATTTGTCATGATCTAAAACCGAACAAATAAATCTCACAAGATATAACTATTTAGATAAAACACAAGTTCGGATCTTAAAGTTATGAAAATTATAAGCTATATTTGTTAGAGTTGTTTTTAGATTTGTTTTTGCTTATTTTGAAAATAATATCTTTTTTTATTAAAAAATTAAGAATTTTTTGCCTTTTTTCTTCCAAAATAGTATTTTTCATTTTCTTTGCCAATCGGAATTTTGATTAATTGTTTTTTTTTTGATTGAAAGTTAAAAATTTAATGTTAATGGTCTCATTAGTTGTGTACTTTCTGTGGCCGTTCTGTGTCGTTCTTCTCTGTAGGTAATATTTGTAATTACTTTTCTGTGAAGGAATCAGCTGTTTTAAAAGTAAAGAAAATCTAACCAAAAACATTCAAATATTGAGAAAAAGATTTCACAACAAACTAAAACATACGCACTTTAGGCTGTCACTTAACGTTGAATTCTATTTTCAACAGATTTGTCCGCAACAGAACAGAAACGAAAAAATGAAAACTAACCACACATACAGACTTTCAATTGGACAGAAACAAAACAGCTGAGTCATAACAGAACAGAATGTACAAACTAATTCTGCCTTTACTTGTAATTGTTTTTTTTTGACATACAAATTGGTTTGTCAAAAAAAGAGTATGAAGGTTTTCAATAGTTTAGAAAAATTTTTGTTTATTTGTGAAGAAAAGTTTCATTCATTTAGTGAAAATGTTCCTTAATTTTTCATCCATCAAAATTCTCTCTGTGTAGACATTACATTTGAAGTAGGATTGTTGCAATCAAATTAAAAACATTTTTATTTTTTATTTATAACGAGCTATCAACCTCCGTATATTTTTTAAAAATAAAGCAAAGTAGGTAATACATGTGTTTCGATCTGGCTAAAAATCTCTACAGAGCCCCGAAGTTTTAGAAAAGCTAGAGCTTCTAGAATAACCAAAACTTTAACAAAAAAGCTATTAATAATCAATATTGCTCCTTTCGAGTCTTCTTAGCAATCAAACACGTGGCTAGGGTCTTTTCTTAAGCCTGTAAAAGTACAAAATTTGTAGCAAATTAACAAAAGAATTAACCCGCCAGAAATTTCCGATGGTCTGAAAAATCAAGCACTGGCAGAGCACTGTTTGCCAATGTTCCATCAAATGAAGTATTGGCAAGGTTCTGACGCTCTGCCAAAGGAATTAAAATGTGCTTTGCCGGTAATTTACTTACAAAATTTACAACCGTACAAATAATAAAAGCACTTGCACTACCCTGGGCGTAGAACACTCTCTCAAAATTCGTAAAAAGTGATTAACCAGTACTTGATTTACAAAATTTACAACCGCAAAAATAACAAATATGTTTTAAAATAAAAAAGTTCTTAAGCCAGTTTCACAAAAACAACTAGTGCGGCGTGGAATATACATAAGAACAAGCTTATTAAGGTTTGCTGCGTCATCAGAAAATGAGTATGAAGATTTTCGAGTTCATACACTGCAAGAAAAAGGTTTGGGAAAAAATGTGTTTGTTCGATTTACTAAATTTCAAAATAAATCGCGTTTTCATATCTAATATTCTTTTTTAATTTCAAATTGTTTGAATACATATTTAAAGATTTTGTGAAGCTGATTCCAAATCTGTTTTTGAAATTTTTCCATCACGTCGTCACAATTTTGAGAAACACCTCGATTAAAAGCGCAAACAAGTTACGCATTTCTATAGCAATGGTAGATACGAGTATATTTAACTAGTTTTCTCTATAACGAGTTAACAAACATTTAAAATTTGTGTATTATTATAGGAAAAAATTGCATTTGAAAAATACTCTATCACAAAAATTACTAAATATTGGAATTTTTGGAAGTAGCCTAGTTTAAATTTATTTTACTGTCACGATGTAAACTTTAAACATTTCTTTTTTTATGTAGGGCGAAAAATGTTAAAATGATTACATCAGCTTTGTTTAAATTGCATTTTAAATATAAGATATCTTTAAAATTGTACGCAATAATAATTCTTTTTCTCAAATCTCATATAAAAACTGTATTTCTATTTTTGTAGAAGGTATTTTTCAATGTATTTTGAAGCAAAATTTTAACTTTTTTTTTTTTTCAATCAGTTTTACAAAATATCATTATGGTATCTTCAAGAGTAAATTGTATTCTAGGTATAAATTTTTATTTTGAATCATTAGAAAGCGTCAAACGTGGGTTCAAAATATTCCAAAATTTCCATTTCTCATTTTTGGTAACTTTAACCGCGGTTTTCTTAAAATTGTGACGTGATGAAAAAATTTGGGAATCAGGGAATCAAAGACGATATAAATTATTTTAGTTATATATATTTTTTTAATTAAAATCAATTTTTTCCAAAATTTCACAATTTTTATTTTAAAAATTTAAACTTCCTAATTTTAAATGAAACCCGTTTTTCTTAGAAATTCCAAAATTTCAGAATTCAGAATAGAAATGATTTTATTTTAGTTGCGTTTTATTTATTTTACATTGCAGAATTAAATATGTTCATGTTATTTTCATAATTTTATTATTTTAAATAGTAAAATCAAAATTTTATAAAAAAAAATATAATTAGTACACTGTGTTTTATTGATTTATTTATTGCTTTATTAGTTGTTTTGCCAGTGCTTTACAAACGTTTTAAACAAGAAAAGGGCAATCCCGGTATTATTATCTTTTGTTTTGCAAAGTACTTATTTTATTATTAAAAGCACTTTATTTATTTTTTACCAATGCTTTGCCAAGGTTTTAAAATTATGTTTTTATTATTGTAATATACCTCATTGCCAGTGCTGTGCCAACATATTAAAAAAGAAACGACCAGCCCAGACCGATGTTATCATTTTGGGGGTTGGCAAAGCACTTAAATGTTCAGCAATCATATCATAGTTAAAAACACTGGGCCAACGCTTTGGAGTTCGTATTTTTCGTTTTTTTGCAATTTCGTGGCGTCATATTTCGGAAACAGAGATGGTCTGGAATCTGAAATTAATGTTTAGCCAATTTCTAGTCGAGTATGATAGTTATGGTGAATTTCTTTGAAAACGGAATGGTCTATCCGAAAATGCCATATTTTCTTATTGAGTTGACTTGTTTTCACGCATATGTTCTTTAGAAAAAAGTTTTTTTTCGATATTAAGTACTACTGTCTTATAGAACAAAAAATTAAAATATTATAGAGTTTTTTTAATCTATCTTCTTCTATATATATTTGATGAAATTTTCAGGGAATCTTCAAAATATTCAGGCGGGGTGACATTGTGAAGTCTGATTTTCGGTCTGTGGGCGGACGGGCGTTGCAAAATCCAATTTTCATATTGTACCACCAATATACATACATATATATATTTATTTTTTTTTGCTTTTTTTATTTAATTTATTATTATTATTTTTTTATTTTTTTGAAAGCCATTGTCATGTTTTTCAAAACGAGATATCAAACTCTTAAATCGGTTATGTAGTTCCGAAATTATTTACAAAAAACCTATGTTAATATTTACAAAAAAAACTATGGTAATCTTCAAGCTATGTTACACGAACACAACAGCCTCATCCGTCCTATTCAAAACAGCCCTAGACCATATACCGACAGATGATTATACGGTTGTGATAAGAGCTGATAAGACAACCGGCTGGTGAGCATGAGCGGCGCTTCAATGCACCGGTGATAGGTGACGTCGCAGTTGTTATGGCAGTTGTTTTCAGCTATTTATTTTATATACTTCAGCAAATAAAGGCAATAGAAGGACAAATAGGCGTTGGGCTTCCCATGAAATTACAAATTTTAAAATGATTTACTAATGTGAATTTATTTTTTAATTATTTATTATTTATTTCTTGATTTAAAGAATTAATTACATTTAAAATTTGAAGGCAAAACAACGTTTGCCGGGTCAGCTAGTGAATTCATAAATAAGTGTATATTAAAATTTATTTTATTTTTTTTTTTTTTTTTTTATTATTTTTTAGTTATCAAAATTTTGGAAGTTTGTATTGTTTTATATTAGGTCTGTCTGCGTACACATATTTTGCATCATTTTGTGCGAAAATGTTGCAAAATCTTGCAAAATGTTGTCTGCGTACTCCAAATCTCTTGCAGCGAGAGAGCCAAAAAGAGATTCTTTTGACAGTTGGAAGTTAGAGAACTTGCAAAATGTTACTGGAGAAATTTCTTCTTGCAAAATTTTGCAACTAGTTTGAACAGCTGTTTTTATTTACTGTTTGAATGAAATAATTTTGTGAAATGAAATGAAAATATGGTATCAATCTCTTCTTTGGAAGATTCTCTAGCAGATTAATGCATCAATCATAATTGTGGGTGGGATTTAAGGGGTTAATTTTTAATTTCAAAATAGGCCTATTTTGCGAAAGTAACAATGTGTGGGATGGACATATCTAAGGAAGTAGGAGGAGCTTATCCAAGATTTTGGTATCAATCTCTTCTTTGGAAGATTCTCTACCAGAGTAATACCACATATGCTAAAATTCTTTTGCTTTGTTATTTCAATTGTTTACACACCGATCAGCTGTTTTCTTGCAAGATTTCACTGGATACTGTCTGCGTACTTTTTGAGATATTTTCAGCCGACAGAGTAAAATTGGTCTTACTCTCCCAAAAAAATTTACTGAGTATTTGCTACTGGAAAAGTACCCAGACAGATTGAATATCGTCATAGTAATCTCGGAAAGAATCGCTTTTCTAAAGAACATATTGTTTCTCCATTATGAATTTTTTTATATGTTTTAGAGGACATATTGATCAATCTGCAAACAATGCATTTTGATATATTTGCGAAGCAAAGAAAATTTTAAGTTTTTTATTCTTTTTTCAAAATCGTATAAATCAAAGCTTCTCATATATCATATCTCATTTAATTAATTTAATTTTTTATTAATTTTTAAAATCGGACTACGTGTTCAATATTTACGACCATTTAAACAGTATGTACTTCTCTAAATTTTGAAAAAACTAATAATTTTAAGCAACAATAAAACGCGAACGACAACGAATTTTAAAAACATAAAAAAATTGTTTTGTTTTACTAATTAGGAGATTACATATACCAAGTTTCCAGTAAATCAGAAGGGGTTGAGCTGATGACTGTCAACATTGCTTTTGGAGCAACTCTGTTCAATCACAAGGTCAGTTGGTTTCGCAAAACTATGTAAAAACAAAAAAAACTAATAAAACTCTTAATAATATTACTTGAGCCAGAGTAAAAAAAAAATTTTTATTCAAGAAATCATTTTTGATATTCAAAGTTTAGTAACGTTATGATGCTTGTTATTAAATTACCGTATCCACGTATCCGATTACTAAAAAGACAAGAATGGGGAAAAATTGATGATTAATAGGTTTTTTGTTAAAGCTCTTCCTATTCTGGAGGCTCTAGTTTTTCTAAAACTTCAGATTGTGATGAGATCTTTCGCCAGATCGAAATACTAGTATCAACCAAATCAAACCTATGCACACTGGTCGATCCCATTGTCCAAAAATAAAAAAATCAAAGTCAAAAGTTTGTCACTGTCAATGTGGCATCACTATTTCTTATAAAAACAAGATTTTAAAATTTAAATTTATTTTCATCGGGATAAACATTAATTGCATTTATAGTAATTAAATGTGCTAAAGTCCCAAAACTTATTTAACAAATTGTGAAAAGCAATCTGATGTAGGCGTGTCCCTATCCGGATTTCATTCCTGCCTAAGGAAATCTTCAGGGGACTTTGTTATTAGAATTTCTAGAGATATTTGTTATGTTAAATCACAAACTCAATGAGAATTTCTTGTCCTCGTCTAGGAGCGAGATTCAAAAATTTAAAATATCAAAGAAAAAACAAAAACAACAACAAAATATTGTCACAATTGGCTTTGTCATCTTCCAAATACTACTCTGTTTTTTTTTGACAGACCTAGCAATGTAGTGACGTTTATTCAAGTAAATCAACAATAGAAATCATATGTTTTCTATTAGTGTCAGTTACATTTAAATTTGCACAAGCACCTGCATATTTGTTATTTAAATTTATTTCATCGGGATAAACATTAATTGCATTTATAGTAATTAAATGTGCTAAAGTCCCAAAACTTATTTAACAAATTGTGAAACAATCTGATGTAGGCGTGTCCCTATCCGGATTTCATTCCTGCCTAAGGAAATCTTCAGGGGACTTTGTTATTAGAATTTCTAGAGATATTTGTTATGTTAAATCACAAACTCAATGAGAATTTCTTGTCCTCGTCTAGGAGCGAGATTCAAAAATTTAAAATATCAAAGAAAAAACAAAAATAACAACAAAATATTGTCACAATTGGCTTTGTCATCTTCCAAATACTACTCTGTTTTTTTGGCAGACCTAGCAATGTAGTGACGTTTATTCAAGTAAATCAAAAAAAAAATAAAATTTATAGTTGTTTTTGTTTTATTCCAACTGTAGTCTTTAAGAACAGCTTCAAAAGAGAGAGCGAGTTAACAGTTGGTTTTTGTAGTGTGAAAAGTGAAAAGTGAAGTACAACTTTAAATTAATTAAAACAATAAAAAAAAATTTGTGTTGAAATTACTCAAAATGAGTATTGAATTAAAAGTCATTAAAATGTGTTTAGCTTGTTGTTGATTTCTTATAAAATTAATACTTTTCCAGTGTCATTGTTAGTGTTCGTTTGTTCATATATTTAAATTTCAAGTAGAGTTTTAGTTGTGTTCCCCCTGAAATCTCCAATGGGATTTTTTTTGTTTTATAAACTTAATATTCCAAGATTCTAAAATCGGTAATATCAGCCGCCCATTTTTGCACGTCTTTGAGTTATTACCCACAGATCAAAGCGGCCTTGTTGTTTTTGATGTCCAACTTTGGATTTGTGTGTGGTGTTTTGTTAATTTATGTTCGCGTTGCTGTGTTATTGTTATGCATGCAAAGAAATGTGTTTGTCTTTTTTCTTTTCTACGGACTTTTAATTTTATTTTTCTTAATTTAATCCTTATTACAAATTGTTTTTGCAATAGGCACATCATATAATTGCAAACTTTCGCGTTCACATATTTTTGATATTTAGTGCTCAGAAAGAGGTGCAAATGGTAAATAAGCTCGAAAAGTGAAGGATATCGTGAAAAGCTATATAAAAAATGAGGCTACACATTTAGAAACACAATTAAATTATAATTGCAAAAAATTTCAGAATTTTGGCAAAAATGCAATCGTACAAAAACAAGAGTTCAAAATACATATTCCGATTGACTTTCCCAAAATGAGTCGATTTTATTAAACTCAGAAACATCTGACTTGAATCAAGATCGAGGACGTTCTAGATTTTTTTTTGATTTGTAGATTATTAAATTTTCTAGTACCATTTTTGAAAATATAGATTTTTGTTGAAGTTATGCTAATGTAAACTTAAAAAATTGGAAAAATTACTTTTCTTCATCCATTAAAAAAAACATTAGATCATAATTTAAAAAAATGGCCCAGTAAGAACTAGAGAATATAATAATCTGCAAGTCAAAAAAAATTTCATTAAAATCGGTTCAGTAGTTTTCGCTGTACAACTGCATCCCACAATTGGGTGGCAACCCTGGTGATTCTACTTGACCAAAATTTGAGTTATAAAATTTTAGAAACATACAGATAGTTTATTTTTTCAATAAAAAAAAAAATAATTAAAAAATATTGCGTATTTATTTTTTATAGCAGTTTAAACTTTGTTAATATTAAGGATGTTTTTAGTAACAACTCCCTCTAACCTTTTAATAATTTTTTATTACATATTATTTCATATTTAATTAGTTAATATTTTTCTTTTTTAAAACTAATCTTGTAAAAAAGTTGTTAACAAACGAATTAAAAACAAGTTTCGTACATTTTTTCTCAATTTTTTGCTTACGTGGGATGAATGTGGGTGCTATGGTACGGTAGGGGGTGGGTATGAGTCATCAACCACTCCCATTTTACATTAAATAGTTCTGACATATTAATAAAGCCGTGACCGAAGTATCACGATGGTACCTATACTGGAAGTATTTTTGGCCGCCGACTCGATACAGCACCGACCACTGTGCTATGTCTGATTTACTTTATTTTTGTAAATATATGGAAGTGGAAAGTCCGTTATAAATTAAAAATAACATTTGAATAATCTCGATATATATAGAAACAAAAAACTAATAAAACTGTATAAAACTTATTTTAGTTTTGTCTAAATCGTGCTCTTATAAAATTGTAAAAATATATTTAGTTTTTTTTTTTTAATTCTAGTAAATATATATTAGATATCGATAAAAAATAAAGTTTTTTTTGTTTATAAACGAAACAAAAATAAAAACGGGGAAAAACAAAAAACGTGTCTTGAATATACACCAGAGGTGGACCTTGCACATAACAAACAAGTTTTCAATTTATTTTTTGATCAATGGTTATAATCTTTAACTTCAAGCTCATATATTAGTTCTCATGTAGTGAGTAAAATAGTTTATATGAATGTTTGATGTTTGGCATGGGATTGTTACCGCTTTCAAAACGTGTTCTGATGATGGGAACATAGAAAATTCCCGAAATAGATCTATCAACACATTCCTGAAAGGGTCAAATAATAAATTTGAAAACAAAAAACTCTATAGATTATTTGTTGGGACAATATCCTAATATAGAAATATAGAGTATGGCCTCGAACTTGAATAATTTTCATTGTACAATTAAAGGTCGAAAAAAAAAACATAATTTTTATTTTTTAATAAAAATTATATCAAACTTGTTTGTTTTTTAATGTTGAATAAATAATATAAATCCAAAAATAGGTCCGGCTATTTAATAACAATGTTTTTCTGAGCCTATTAAACTATTGTAAAAAAATAGTAATTTTAGAAGCAAAAATCGTCCAATTCTCATTTAGTTATTTTGGGTACTAAAACTAAGATAACTTGGTTGTGTATAGACCTGTTTTTACCGGCTCGTGAAATTTTGCATAAAAAAGCAGCATCAATAAGGTTGATATCCGTCCAAAAGTTGGGAGAAAAAGCGTATTTATATAGGCCCTTCTTGATGTGATGAACATATTCCGCAGTTTTTTTATATACGGCAAATTATTTAAAATTTAAATTTATTAATTTTTCATAAAGAAATCAAAAAACATTTATCTAAAAACACACTCAAAAGTTAAAAGAGACAACCACTTGTTAAAAAATTAAATCCTGGGTGGAATTTGTAAACAACACCAGCTGTTACTCTCTGACAAATACTGGGTTTCTTATAAAAAGTGCTGCCAAGTTCGAAAATAGTTTGAGGGTGATTGGAAGAAGTGTGCGGTGTTGCCATTACACTTTTAAACGATTACAACTACACGTAAAGAAAAAATTTGTATAATTGAGTGAAAATGGAAACTGGTACCCCCAAATAAAAGAGCATTGTCGCAGATTTCTCCTGAACAACAACTAGTATATGCTTCAAAAAATAGAAAAGTGGGAGAACTAGATGTAGATGATTTAAGAATGATCATAAGGGATGGCAATAAAGAAGTCTTAGAAAAATTATCAAAGGTATCAGATGATGTGGATGCCTCTGAAAGATCAGAATATATGGTTAACGGAAGAAGTCGAGTGTCTCAAAGCAGAAAAAAGAAAGAGATCGTAAAAGAATTATGCTGTTGGAAGAGCAACTAAAGAGTAAAAACCTTCTGTTCAAGGGGCTAAATATCAATAAATCCCTGACTGATGAGGTTGCAAAGGTATGCAAAGATAACCTTAACCTACACAATACTGCAATAAAATCTACACGCAAAATTTTTGAACGTAACGGCAAAATGACTGTGTTAGCAGAATTTGACTCCTTACAAAGTGTACAAGAAGTTCTCCAAGAGACTAGAAAACTAAAAGGCACTTCAATTTACATTGAGAAGGATCTGAGCGTGGAAAGACAACAAGATAAAAAGGTGATGCTACAGTTGAGAAGAGAATTAAGAGCTGCTAGTACTAAGTATAACGTCAAAGTCGTGAGCGATAAAATTAAAATTGGGAGTAGTTGGATGAGGTGGAATAAAGATAAAAAACTTGTAAGTGGTGATCAAGAAGCAGAAGTTGTTTTTAAAAAATTGTATGGCAATCTTGTGTCGAATATAATATTAGCTATAATGTATTGTTAAAAAATTCAATCTCAAAAAACTAATATTATCAAAAATTTGTTTAAATATAATAGCTTTTAATATAAATGGTTTAGGAAATAAATGTCTCTTTCCGGAATTTTTTGAGTATGTTTGTGGCTGTGATGTATTTGCCCTTTTTGAAACTCATGTTGAAAATGGTAACTTTGATAGATGGAGAAAATATTTTAAGAATTTTGATTTATTTTGGAAACCTGCTACTCGTGTGAGTGATCGTGGACGTGCTATAGCTGGCTGTGTATATGGTGTAAAAAAAGACTTGGTACATATTGGATTCAAACACTCGTTTAGGATAATAAATGATACAGTAGCAATTGTAATGCAAATAATGAACTCAATTTCAATATAATACCGGTATACGTAAGAGGGGCCAATTGGACAGATGAATTCTCTGTATTGAAAAATTATTTCTCAAATAATATAGATACTGATTTAATTCTGGTTGGTGATATGAACATACGATTGGGTAATCTTCAGCAGGATATTGAGGAGATCCATAAATCAAATTTTACTTCGGGATTAGAAAAAAGAAAATCAGAGGATAAAGTAGTGGATGCTAAGGGCAAAAAATTTATAGAATTCTGTAATGATTATGGTTTACTAATTTTAAATGGATACACAAAAGGAGATGAAAAGTGGTTGCTTTAACGTTTATAAGCTCTACAGGCAAATCGGTCAACGATATTTGTGCAATATCACAAGAATTATTGTGTTATGTCGAACGTTTTCAAATTGAAACAAAGATTTGGTCAGATCATATGCCGCAAAGATTAACGCTGAGTATTAATGCTCAAGGTGATATATCAAAACCAATAACTTGTTGCCAAAATAAAATTGAATGAAGCTGAAAAAGAAAAATACAATAAAAACTTAAATAAAAATTTGAGGCTACATATAACAGAAGGTAGTTTTTTGAAGCTCGAACAATTAGTTAATATAGTAAAGATTTCTTTACCGAACCGAAATCCAAATAGTAACAAGCATATTTTTAAAAGTAAGATGGTATAACTATTAATGTTTAAAAGCCAGAAAAAATTCGTTTGAGCTACTTAATGTGTTTAGAAAAACAAAAGAACTTAAAGACAAAGAAAAGTATCTACAAGCTAAAAAGACATACGTAAAGAATGTAAAGATCAAAAGGAAAAATATATATAAGTCTCAACAACAAATCAACAATACAAATGATTCTAAAAAATGGTGGGAACTGGCGAAGGAAATCCGAGGCGATTGCTTCAGATTGGGTACATCTGTAACAGCCAATGATTTTAAGCAATATTTTCAAGTCTTACTAAATCCTCCACAGGTGTCAAATGAAATATATTTTGCTCCAATGTGGCATGCTGATGAAGAATTAGATAGAGAAATAACAGTAATGAAATCAAAAAAGTATTACAATTAACAAAACCCAATAAAGCACCAGGAACTGACAGAGTTCCATATGAAATGTTTGTGAATGCTTCTGTAGAATTTTTAAACGAATTGACAAAAAACGTACAATATAATTTTTGAAACTGGCATAGTACATGAAAGCTTTATAGATAGTATTATATTTCCTATACATAAAAAGGGAGATATAAATAACCCTGGAAATTATAGAGGCATTTCATTTATGAATTGTGTGGCAAAAGTGTTGATGGGAACTATACAAATCTAGATTAACTATTTGGATTGAGAAACATAATATCTTAAATGAATTTCAAGCCGGCTTTAGACCACATTACTCCACAGTAGATAATATATACAATTTATCGGCTATAGTTAATATAAAGTTTAGTGAAAAGAAAAAAACTTATGCCTTTTTTGTGGACTTTAAGGCCGGGCCCTTTGATAGAGTTTCAAGAAGTTCGCTATGTACAAGCTGAATGCCCTAGTGTATCTCCTCAAAGTTATTAATTTACTACAAAATATCTATAGTCATACAAGATCAGCAGTGTGGACAGGTAACGAATTATCAGACTCCTTTGAAACTTACACTGGTGTGAAGCAAGGTTGCTTATTATCTCCACTTCTTTTTACCCTGTATTTTGAATGACCTTCACGATAACTTAGGAGGTGGTTTTAATGATAGAAGGTGTAAATGTTCGTTTATTATTATATGCTGACGACATTGTGTTATTGTCTGATGATATATTGGTCATGCAAAAAATGGTAAAAAATTTGGAAATATATTGCAATAGTGGAACATGGAGGTAAATATGACCAAGTCTCAAATGATAATTTTTAGAAAGGGTGGCCGTCTTTCAGCACATGAAAAAATAAAGTACAAAGATCAAGATGTGGAAATTGTAAATGAATATAATTATCTAGGTGTGATCCTTACTCCTAAAATGATCTTCAAAAAACATTTGCAAAAGAGAAACAAGTCAGCTAAAAATTGCATTAATGCAACTTGGAAAAGTTTTTTGAATAAAACTGATATAACGCTTGAAACTAAGTGGAAACTCTTTCAGTCAATATGTCGATCCATCCAATCGTACGCAGCTCAGATTTGGGGATGCTGGTATTTGATGACGTTGATTTACTGCAGCGGTATTTTTTTAAAAAGAATACTAAAATTACCGGATTCAACACCAAACTACGCACTTACGTTGGAAACAAAAACCGAGGTCTAGTTACTTTTATACATAAAATTTACACATGAATTACATATTTAAAACTCTTTTTCAATATCACCAAAACAGATTACCTCACAAACTATCGGTAATGATACTGAGAAATAATATTTTCTGGGCAAATCAAATGAACGAATTGGGAAGAGAACTTAATATAAATTTTTCAAACGATATATCATCAGAGGAATGGCTCAGTCAAGGAACAGCATTGCTACAACAACTTAAATCAAGAAATTTAACAGAAATGCGTGAGTTAGCTTTGAGAAGTAGAAACCGATTTTACAAATATTTAGACCATAGTAAAGGTACAAGCTACATTGAAAACGAAATAAATTTAAACCAAATAAGAACAATTATGAAAACCAGATGTGATATGCTACCATTAAACGCTAATAAGTTTGATAACATTGAAAATAAAATGTGCAGTCTATGTAATATGAGAGAAGATGAAAATCTTATTCATTTTATGGCAAAATGTCCTATACTCAAGGAATTTCGAATCAGGCATTTTAGGAAAAAAATTATTTAAACGAGTGTGAATTGATAGATATTTTAATGGAGAAGAGAAAATGGATGGAAGAGGCTTTATTTTTATGTAAATAGCGCATTAAAAATACAGAAAAATAATAATAGATGAATTTATTATTATTATTAATTATTGTAAATACACATAATTGTTAAAATTAAGTATAACAGACGACTTAATAGTCATTGTTATGACCTTATATCTTTATTTATTTTAATTATTGTGATTGAATAAAGAATACAATACAATACAATACAATACAATACAAT
>CM037854.1:105531298-105695501 GCA_021234595.1 Delia radicum
AAATATACCTTATCAGTGAATTAGACCATACAAGAGTATACAAATACTAAAAGGGTAAGGCATGCCATTAATGGGGATACTTTTCCACTATTCCACAGAATTTTATTTTTTTGGCTTTCGTACCACAATTTTTGTTACGTTCCTGTTGACAATTCTAAAAGTACCTTAACAGGGATGTAGGACTTTTACCAAAGATAACATGATTTAAAATTAAAACTTTTATCCATATTGGTTTACGAAGCATTTCGCGCGAGATTAGCTGTATGACCGTTAAACATTATCCAAAAATTAATAAAATTATGGAATTTTTTTAATTTCCCTAGGTTATAAATTTTTCTTTGTAATTCTGAAACAATTCTTCATTAAATTACGTTTATGCAACATTTTAATTCTTTTCAGTGAAGTTTCAAGTAAAAATCTGATGTTTTTAACAATCCAAAAAATTAGTTCGTTATATACAACGATGCTCGTTATAACCGTATTATTTTGTATGAAATATGTTAGTAAATGCGTTGTGACCAGTTATAACCGAGTTCCACTATTTTAAATTACAATTGTGGATTAAAACAACTTAAATTTTGTGTTGTCACCGGCTTGTGAAAGTAATTGTATATTAATTAAATTAAAGCCAAAATAAAGTATTTAAACTTAATAAGGATTAAATGGTTATTTCATTAAATGTTAAATGTTTCAAATGATTATTAATGTAGTGTGGTGAAAAATATTTGAAAAAAATTTTAATTTTTAGCCAACTTAAAACGTCATTCGATTTCGCTGAAATTTGGAACATATGTTAGTGTTATGCATGCACAACGATTCAGCGGCGAAGAGCACAAATCAGAGTACGCCTAGTTTCTTCATTCGATTTTGAAGCACCTTAATAGTCATATACTTAGTTTTTGCCGAGTACCGCTGTTTATTCTCGTTCGTAGTAAGTCGTATTATTTGAATATGAGAACCGCTGTTTATACTCGTTCGTATATTAGTTGTAACTGTGAACCCCGAGAACCGTAGTTTATTCTCATTCGCAGGTTAACGTATTATTGGATAATATAGTTACTAATCATATTCATATTAACCATATTCATCGAAGTAACTTTTACCGAGAACCTGTTGCATATTCTCGTTCGTTGGCTCTAACTACTCGAGCCGAAGCTATTTTTAGAGTTCGTTAAATGTTACCTTCGGGTAGTGCAGATACAATTTAATCGAAACTCTCGTAGTACCTAGAACAATTTAATTTTGACCGCGATAACCGCACTTTTTTCTCTTTCGTATTTCGTAGAATTGTTAGAACAGGAGAACATTTGGTTTATACTCCTAAGTAGTTGTAAAAGGTTTGGATTGTTCGTATTTTTTGAAAGGAAGTAGACCTTTGACGAATCTGAACTACTGAGTTATACCCCAGCTGGAAAATAAACTGCATCATAAGGTTGCAGTAACTAGTTTTTAATTCACGGCAAATAGTGTTTAGTAGTAGGAATATTATCACTACAGCCGAAATATATAAGGAGTCATCATAAAGCATTTTAACCTCTGCTCTCAGGGGCTACATCTTGCATTTTTTTTTTTTAAATCTTCAACTTATAAGTACACTCAGGGAACTTCTGCTGTAAATATTTGTAGTTGTTTGAGTTTTAATACAGTATAATTATTTTTATGTGAAAAAAACAGTCATTTGTAGAAGAAATTTCATTTTTGACTACAAATTGTAGTTCATTTAAAAAACCAAACCACAGCAAATTACTATATAAAGTTGTTACACACAGAAAAAAATTTAGATATTTGCCAACTGAAATGCGGTTACTACGACTCAAATTCTGTTATTACGAATTTCAGAGAGTTGGCCCAACTTTATGTTAGTTTTCACAACAAAGTTCGGCTAATTCAACAGAATTTTAGTTGCAAAACCCAAAAGTTTCTGAAATCGAATGTAAATATCGTTGTACTAACTGATTTTATAAGTTGTTACTATTAATATACACTTTTCAATTCGGTTGGCAC
Organism: Delia radicum; assembly: GCA_021234595.1. Classification (NCBI taxonomy): domain Eukaryota; kingdom Metazoa; phylum Arthropoda; class Insecta; order Diptera; family Anthomyiidae; genus Delia; species Delia radicum. Next base: position 105,533,303 of record CM037854.1, read on the forward strand.
TTTTTTTCTCTGTGTGTACATGTACAAACAAATAAATGCTTGTTTATTTTCTACTGCATATGTGGTTCATTTTTACTACAATTGTGGTTAATTTTTGAGCAGTAAGAAGCAAATGACAATATTAGTTAAATTCACTGAAATGTTAGTCGTCCTTTCTTCAAGTGAAATTTCATTTGTTTTTAACTACATTTGCAGTGGTCTTTAACTACATAGTTTTCTAAGTTTAGATAGTCCTTTCTATCAATCTATTAGGGTGTAATTTTTTTTTTTTTTAGCAAAAATTTTACATATCACCACATGAAGGGCAATACTATTTTCATAATAAATTCGCTTCATTTAAAAAAAAAAAAACATCCACATGAAATGCAGTTTCTAAAAATTCTTTTTTTTACTTTTCTACAATTTAAGTTTAAATATCGGACAAATATTACTGCACCACATTTTTTAAAATACTCGTACTTTTTACATAATGTGATCGTTGTTCAGCGAATTTTGTTGGCCGTATTGCGATATAGCTAAATATCAAAATACTCGACACCTTTTAAATTTAAAAACTTTCGTGTCACTTTTCGTGTCAATTTGTAAAATCAAGCACGCTTAAATTTAAATTCAAATTTACAATTGAAGGGCTTAGTGCAAAAACATGATAAGCCACACGTTTTCAAAAAATGATTTTATGTGTTCATTGCATTACCTAACGTGGTATCAATATCCACTTAAATGATTTAAGCTATATTCCAAATACTTCAGATCTAGAGCAAATGTTACTTTTTACAATTCGACTATATTTCAATATTTTTTTACGCAAGAACATGATATGCCACACCAATAAGATACACTTCTGAACAAAAAGATTAACTCTGAAGTAAATAAAAGCAAACTTAAATTTTTTTGGAAATATATTGATTGAAGTACTGGTGGATAAAGATTATTTTCCAACAGATGATCTTATCATTTAAGAAACCATCGATGTATGATTTATTTTAACTATTGTGGCTTATCAAGTTATTCTAAATTCTAAATAAATTTTCTGTAAAAACTTGATAAGCCACATTAATTTAATAAAATGTTTTTTATTGCCTTCTAGTCTCCCAGCGAGGAACACGTAAAAGAAAGCCACATCTTTGCACTTACAACAAGTCTATTTATCTCGAAAATCTGTCACATCAGCTATCTATTCTTTAAAATAAAAATATTCTAAATAAAATTTCTGCAACAACTTGATAAGCCACATTAATTTAACAAAATGTGTTTTACTGTCTATTAGTCTCCCGAGCAATGGACATGAAATAGAAGACACATCTTTGCACTTAAAGCAAGTATATATATCATGAAAATCCTTCAAAAAGCTACTTAGTCTTTAAAATTAAATAATTCCAAATAAAATTTGTGCAAAAACTTGATAAGCCACATTGACGTAATAAAATGGTTTTTACACTCTTCTAGACTTCCACCGACGGATATGTAATAGAAGACACATACTGACACTTATTATAAGCATTTATAGCTCGAAAATCTTGCTTAACAGCTGCCTAGAAGTCATTGAAACCCATTTCTTTAAAATCAATGTGGCTTATCATGTTTATGCAGAAATTTTATTTAAGATTTTCTTATTTTTAAGAAAAAGTCGCTGTTTTTCTGGACTTTTATATTCTAGATACTTGTAATAAGTGCCAAGAGGTGTCTTCTTTTACATGTCCATTGCTTTAAGACTATAAGGCACTGAAACCCATTTTTTCAAATCCACGTGGCTTATCAAGTTATTGCAGAAATTCTCTTTAAGGTTTTTTTTTGTTTTGAGGAAATAGGTTGCTATTTTGCAGGATTTTCGAGCAACAGATACTTGTAATAAGTGCTAAAATGTCTTGGCATTTATTACAAGTTTCTACAGCACTAAATGCCTGAAATACAGATATCATTCTTTAAAATTAAAAAATTCTAAATAAAATTTCTGCAAAAACTTGGTAAAGCCACATTGACTTAATAAAATGGTTTTTTACTGTCTTATAGTCTTCCGAAGAAGGTCATGTAATAGAACACACATTTAGGCACTTTTTACAAGTATCAAGTATCAAGAAAGACCATCTAATTTGCTACCATTTTTCAGACTATGAACTTCTTTACTTATCTTTGTGCAATAACTTGATAACCCAGGTGAAAAAGTTCATATATTATCATATATGGCCACATATATGAGTTCATATATGAATACATATATGTTCGGATCCGAAATTTGAGGGTATATGGACATATAGCTTATATATGGACATATATGAATGTTCATATATGGTCCTATATGAATATTCATATATTGTCATATATTATTACTTTTCCTATATTCTCGTATATAAAAAGCTTTTTTTAGTTTTTTTTCCAAATTTTTTCAAATTTAAAGTTTTGCTTTGCGATTTTATACAAAAGTTGTGAATGATCTGCATCATTAAGGCATCATCGGAAAAGTGTTTTAAATATATTTCCAAAGAGTAATATGTCCCCATTCATTAACCCATTACGAGTCAGTTTAACATTTGGTATTTTTTTTTTAAATTTTCCTGTCTTTTTTATTTATAGGTATGTTTCTTCTGTATTATAGGTATGTTTTGAGGCCAGTAATTTATAAACAAGATATTGAGCTTTCATTTACGACCCTGTTAATATATAAACTTGGTTAAACTTAACTTGGAGGTTTTATTAGTTTTTTAGTTGCGAATTTTTAATAAAAAAAGATGAAAAAATACAAAATTTTAAGATAGCTTTTAATGGGTTAATGAAAGGGGACATATTTCGACCCATTCACAACTTTTGGATAAAATCGCAAAACAAAATACCAACTTTAAACCCCTCACCCGGAAAGGCTTCTATTCTACCAATGGTATATTTAGCGTGATAATATCAGTTGATGGAACAATTTTCAACTCAAATTTCAATTCAAAACTCGTTCTCTGCAATCGTCTTTATAAATCAATAAAACATTAATTTACATATTTTTGTCAGGAACTCGTAGACCGGCAGAATAAGGGTTAATATATGGTCATATCTGATGAAAAATTAAAATACATTAATCATATATGGAGATATATGGCATATATGAACCAATATATGCAATATATTATCATATATGGTGTCATTCATATCCATATATGAACTTTTCCTTTGAATGTATTTACCCATATATGCTCTAATACATTACATATATGTTCATATATGCCCATATATGGAACAATATATGCTCATACATGAAACCATATATGGCAATATATGATCATATATGAACATTTTCACCTGGGAAGCTACACTTTTTTTTTTGTAAAAAAGCTGTTTCCGAGGGATTTCTATCATCCATGAACGGGTATGTAATGGAAGACTTCCTTAAGCACCTATTGTGTATGCTTACAGTCTGGTTTAGTTAAAGCCTTATTTTCTACATTGTTTTTAAACTTTGAAGGCGATTATTTCATTATTTTAATTTTGTGGCTTATCAAGTTTTTTTTTTTAAATTCATTTTTTTTTTTTTAATTCTTGTAAAATGTTGTTTTCCATACAAAAATTCTTTAAAAACAAATATTCAAAATTACAAAAAACTCAACCGAAGTGTGTTTGTATATACAAATCATCACTGTTGGTGTTAATTTAAAAAACCTTTTTTTTTTTATTTACAAAAAATAGTCTATGAATCAAGTTCAATATTACAAACTGACTTTTTAAATGTATTTCTGTGTATGTTTCTTAATATTGGCGCTACGAAATAACCCCCAATGAAATAACCCCCAACGGCCAAAAATTAAATAACCCCCAAAAAAATTGTGTAAAATTGTTTGGGGGTTTTTTCATTTTTTTTTGGGATTATTTCATCTTACGGTTTGGAGATTATTTCATTATGAAGCAACCCCCAATGAAATAAAGCCCAAAATTTAAATTCTTTGGAGATTATTTCATATGCAATTATTTTGGGGGTTATTTCATATTTTTTGGGGGATATTTCATTTTGCTAAAAGGGAAATTTTTTTAATATTTGTTAGTTTTTCTGCGTGGCGGCCTGCGGCCGCTCTTAGGGGTTTTCTCCTCCATGGGACGCGGCAGGTAGCTTCGCTGAATAAAGTTTCCCTGCGTCACACTAGGGAAGATAATGAGACGCGCGCAGGAAAACTGTATTCAGCGAAGCCACCTGCCGCGTCCTTTGGAGGAGAAAACCCCTAAGATCGGCCGCAGGCCGCCACGCAGAAAAACTGAACAGTGTGAACAAAAGAATCAAAAATATGAAAACAAAAAATAAAAAAAATTTGGGACATATTTCATTTCTTTGGAGCTTACTTCATTGGGGGTTATTTATTTCTTCCTTTGGGAGTTATTTCATTACGAAACAACCCCCAAATTTTGGGTATTATTTCATTTTCACCTTTGGGGAATATTTCATTTCTTTTGGGTATTATTTCATTTTTTTTTTTGTTGGGACTTATTTCATTTTTTTTGGGATTTATTTCATTGGGGGTTATTTCATTTTGTCGTTTGGGTGTTATTTCATTGGGGGTTATTTCGTAGCGCCCTTAATATTTTTCATGGTCTATACATCTGAATTGGCAAAATCTTATATTTGCAATATAAATCAAAATCTACAACATTGTACATTTGTAAAGTATAGCCACCCTTGTTCATATGGCTGGTTACTGTAGGTACTCGTATGATGAATATTTCATTAAGTATACGCCTAGTTGGACATTTAAGAGAAAACAAACATTATATTACTTTTATTTAAAACACAGTTTATTTTGAAGCAAAAATTTGTTTTTTACATAATAAAACAAAGAGAAAAACTGAAAATTAAAAAAAATAATATTAAAATTAATTAAAACTTTTTAAAAATAATATATAAATTGTATGTAATTTTATTAATTTATAGAAAGTTCATGTTTTTTTTACAATTGCTTAATATACGATTTTTGTTGTTTATTCATTTATTATTATTTAAATGTTATTTGTTTAATTTTTATTTATTTACTTTTCATAGTATTGGAAATAATTTGTATGTCATTTTGTAAAGTGTAAAAATTTACAAAGCAAAATTGCTACAAACAATTTACAAAATAATTAAAAAATATAGTAAAAAAAAGTAATAAATTGGATAAAAAAAAATTAAACAAATAGCCATAACCTAATAAAGTTACAAAATGTTACAAAATTTATTTATTTGACGTATAAAATAGGGCAGGATGAAGGTAAAATATTTAGAAAAAAATATATATAAAAATTTCTATACAAATGCAAACGTTTTTAGTTGTTAGTTAGTTGTAGAAGTTGATGTATTGTTGAGCTTAATTGATTTTGATAGTAAATAGACAAATTTGTTTTGTGGTTTAAAAAAAAAAGAAACACTTGACATGAGGTTAAATATTCAATTAAAAGTTTTTTTTTTTTTAATATTTTTTTAAAAAAACCTTTGTAGTTTAAGTACATATAAAAGGACATTTAAAAGGACGGTTAACCATATTTTTATATTTTTTGTTAAAATATTTGAGATTTTTGAGATTCTATTTGTAATAATAGTATTCGAGTTACAAAAAAATAAAAATATTACAAAATATACTCGTACTTCAACACAATACTTGGCTTAATAATTACAAAAAAATATATATATTCATTACGGCATTCACATTAGATTTATATAAATAAAAAAAAGTGTGAATAATGGATAAGACAAATAATTGGCAAATTATTATTATTATTAAAATTGTTTTTTTCGAAATTGCAATCTAAAAGTTTACGATGAGTTATATTATTCGATAAAATTTTAATGTATAAAATTTATCTGGAATTGTTAATTAATAATATTTGCTTAATTAATTAATCACACATTCATTTAAAACATAAACTTATACTTCTTCTTATACTTCTTTAACTTTCTCTAAACTTTATAAAAAAAATTTGTGCTCTTTTCAAAATGTGCTTTATAAATGAGATTTTGTTATCATTCTTTAAATTTGTTACTTAAAAATCTAATTGAAAATTAAAATTCTTAAAGAATATTTTTTAAAACTGGGGATTTTTAAATTAAAAAATATCTGTGTACAACTTGTCATGTTTTGTTATATGTATAAGATTCATTCAATATCTTTTGTAAAATTATTTAAAAAATTTATATAAAAAAATTGGTCGTTGTTTGTCATAATGTCTATGGATTTTTTTTATCTCTTTCACTCTTTTGAGATAATGGTCCGATAGATGTCGCACTTATAGTAGTCTATTCCTTATAAGCAGAGACCGTAGTCATTATGAGTTTTATAATAAAAATTACACAATAATGATTATATTATGATTTTTAAAGTTTTCTTCAATGGTAATGATTATTTTTGAGTAATAATAAAAAAAATCAGCCATAATCATTATTTTTGAACAAAACAAATAAAACTCACATATAATCATTATTTATGATTTTTATTTTTTTCGCTCAAAATAAAACTCACTTTCAATTTATGTAAATATATATACATATTCATAAAAATATGTAAGTACATCATATATAAAGTCGTAAATTGAAAGTGAGGTTTATTTTGAGCGAAAAAAATAAAAATCATAAATAATGATTATTTTTGAGTTTTATTTTTTTTTTGCTCAAAAATAATGATTATGGCTGATTTTTTTTATTATTACTCAAAAATAATCATTACCATTGAAGAAAACCTTAAAAATCAAAAATTTAAAAATCATGACGGATATGCAAAGATTGTCAAAAAATAATAATAATGGTGCGATAAATTTTTTTTATGTCTGTTCTAAGTGATTGATTTTTTGATTTAAAAAAACGAACAATAATCATTATTTACGGTCCCTGCTAATAAGACACACGAATAATATGGAAGAACTTTTTAAATTTTTCATTAAAATTAGCAAAGTTGGCAATGTTAAACTCGGCAAATTTTGTCTAATTTTGGAAATTACTTAAGAGCTAGAAAATTGTATAATGTATCAAAATTTAAAGAAATTTTTACAGATTATCGATTGGAAAATTCTGTACCTGTTGATTGGCATCATATTATGTTTTAAATACGTAGCGATAATGATATGATTTTTATGATCGGTTTGTGATACTTAGTGATGATGAAATCATCCTCAGTGATCATAATATGATCAGTCAGAGCCGTACCATTGATGGTGTTATAATATGATAGCACTACTTCAACTTCAAAAAAGGCTGGCATTGAAATACTTTTTTTGTAATTGATCTATGTATTCTAGATCCAAAACTGGCAAACATTTTTTTTTCTTATTTAGCAATTTATGAATCGCGATTTTTGTATCTAAATCATTCACCCCTTTTTTTAATTATATTGTGCTTAATTTTTCGAAATTTAGCCGCAAACTTATGAATCGTATGTCCCTAAAAAAAGTTTGTATTTACTTTTCTTTAGCAAAATCAATTAAATTTAGGTGACAAACAACATACTTATTTAGATATCTCAAAAAGTAGTTGAGATTCCAGTTTGAACACGTATTTAGAGCATTTGTTTAGGAACTTATATAAAAAATAAAAAAAGTAGAAAGGGATTCGTTTTAAAAAAATAATTTTTAATGATTTCCCAACTCCTAATTTTGCGATATATCAAAGATCTAGGATTGTCACAGTTTTCAAAATAAAAATGTAAAAATAACAATATTTTGAAAATGTGCGTGCACTGCCAAACATACCTATTTCTCCCGATATCGGAGATTATAGAACAATTAGTTTATCACGGTGCGTCTGAGACGATATAAATAAAGTTTGCGTGTTACTCCAATCTCAAAGCGGATTCTGTTTCTAGATGGTTTACAAACAATATTCCAACAAAAACGAAAAAAATCTAGAAGCTCTTTTTTTCGCTGCCAATTAAAATTTTCAAAACTTGGCCTGTCTTTAGTTTAGGGGCACCCCACCGATTTTTATTAAATATTCAGAAACGATTCAGATACGTGAGCTGAGTCGTAGATTTTTTTTTTTTTTTTTTGTCAGACACGCCCCCTTTGGAGGAGCCAATGCTTATTACTTTTCAGTTCGCGACAAATTATACTTCATTGGAATTCTATACTTTACTCACGTATCTGAATAGCTCCCATTTTTGTTTATCAAAATCAGTAAGGTGCCGTTAAGCTATAGATAAGTCAAATTTTGAAAATTTTGATTGACCGCGAGAAAAAAGCGATACCTAGAATTTTTTGCGTTTTGCTTGAAAAATGGTTTTTACACCATCGTTTTCAAATTAAAGTAAAAAGGTAATTTTATTTAAATTGACTCAGGCGCCGTGTGATATACAATACAAATGCTTTATATATAAATATAATTATTTTCTATATATTGCAGGATATCATGGATTTGCAATTTTAATACAAAAATGTAGAAATTTGTTAGCACACAAACAATTTATTAGCATAAAATCAAACATGCTAAATTTTGCTTGCATTTCCCGGTAAGATATCCTGAAAAAAAATTGGACATGATTATACTCAAATCAAAGACAGTTTTCTATAGATTTATGTTCTTAAAAAACGCTTTCATGACTTTGGGGATAAATTGCGAAAAATTAAGCAAAATATACGAAAAACTAGGGTGAATGATGTAAATATAAAAACTGCGATATTTTAAAAACTACAAATTAGAAAAAAAATTTTCACAGATTTGGATGCAGCCAGCCTAAGTCTATTAAAAATATGAATTTCAAAGACATGTTCTGCAAAAAGTTGATATTTGTTGAGTAGTGTTACCGATGAGAACAACCTGTATACGTTGAGAAAAGAACAACATTATATGATAGAAATCTTAAACGATGATAATCATCATCATCACTAATGATGATGATTAGAATTGTAATATGGTAATTTCGTGGTTCTAATCATATTTTTTCTCTCCGTATATCGTAAAATTTTCAGAACTTATTTTGAAATTTTTAAATCCAAAAAATAGTATTATATAAAATAACGTATTTCTTAATTTTTTTCCCAGAAATTTTTAATGAATGATAAACTGGTGTTCTTTTTCATTAGGCGTATGAAATGTTTAATAAATAAAATGAAATTTTTCATAAAATTTTATGAAAAACTGCATTAATTTAATAAAAAGTTTCAATAGGATAATTCCAGTTACACTTTATATATCTACCCCACAAATTCATTGATATGATGTGGATAATTATCTAAGTGTGCAAATATCTATCTACTGTGATCGTTTATAAATGGATATAAATAAGTCTCAGATGAGTGATTGCCAAAAACTAGTAAAAATTTTCCAAATTTGAACCAGACTTCTTTGTCTAATTTAATAAAAAATGTTGTTCCATGATTATTATTGTATTTTTTAAGGGAAATAATTCATCCAAGTTTGACTTCAATCGGACAAACTTTTCAAACAAAATACGGAGAGTTGAAAAAGAATTCGTAAATTGTGGATTTTTAAATGAACAATTATGGTTTTAAACCGATGTATTTGTTTTATTTTCAGCACCATGACTATTTCCATTTGTGGCAGGTGTTGTCGTTGCTGTTGACTTTGAGCCATTATTTTTAAGATCGGCCTTCTTTTGTGTATCCAATTTATCAGTTACAGGTGGTGTAGGTTCTTCAGTTTGGTGTGTGGTGTCAATGTGTTCCTCACCATTATTAAATTCTCTACCATCAAAATCTTCATTATGTTGGGGATTAATTTGTGCTTCAGAATCGGGTCCAATATCGGTATTTAAGGTGGCTCCTGTAACAACAACAAACAAGAACTAACTTTTAGCAAACCGTTGTTTTATATTTTTGTTCAAAGATTATAAATAGTAAGAAAAAAAACATATATGGGGCTATTCTGTTTATCAATCATTTGTTCTGTTAAATGTTTTGTTAAGTTTACAGTTTTCTTTTATACTAAAAATATTTTACATAGTTTTTGGATTCTAATACTACTCATTTACATTATAAAACATTTTTAGTAGTTTCATTAAAATATTTAACAGAACTAATGAACGTTTTTGGAATAATCCCATTTATAGCTTTTTAAAGAAAAAAAGAACAAAATCTTTCTGGTATTCTGTATTTGTTTTTTAAACCAGAACTGCGTTTTTTTTTATTGTTAGTAATATTTAAACCAAAAACCCAAATTAAGTTAACTTAAAACACAATTTTGTTAAAAATTTAAAAATATTTTCATTTTTGAATTTAACGAACTAAATTTCATATTTAAAAAATTATAAATATAATAATATTATGAATGACTCAAAATTATGGTATTTTTTTTTTTAAAGAATTTAATATATATAATTTTTTGCTTTTTCATCATTTTAATTTTAAATTTTAATTTTTTTTTACTAATTTTATGTTAGCTCTTGTTTTATTGTTGTTGTTTAGGAAGTTCACACTCATGATTTATAATATTTTTTTTTTTTAAAGATTTTAATTAATTTCAATATTTAAAAAAATTGTGTGCAACATGCAAAATACTTAAATATCCATAAATTTAATATATAATATATACTTTTAAATTGTGTAAAAAAAACTTAAATAACTTTTCGCAAGTGTCTTAATATGTCAAAAGAATTATTCAAATTATTTAAATAATAAAGTTTTTTTTTTAAAATATCGTACAGATATAGATTTTTAAGTTTAACACAACGTTAGTGCATATTCATCATCATAATTATGATCAAATCCATTTTAAAGTGTTTGAGAGTCTATCAAGTTTTTTTTACACGAATGTAATGCAATACTGTGCAGAGGAAGCTGTCCAATGTAAAATTACGTTTCTCCAAAATGTGAGTTTGCGACAGAGGAACACATAGAATACTTGTTGGTAAAGACCGCTGCAAATGTAGTTAAAAACAAATGAAATTTCACTTGAAAAAAGGACGACTTACATTTCAGTAAATTCAAAAAACATAGTCGTTCGTGTTTTACTGTTCAAAAATTAAACACAATTGTAATAAAAATTAACCGCATATGCAGTAACAAATAAAGAGACATTTATTTGTTTTATTTTTTTTAAATAAAAGAGACGGAGGAGATTGGAAAAATAAACAAAAATCTAAATATAAAATATTTGTGTTGTTAGTGTTGTCACTTCTGAGTATAATATACAATAACAGAAAAAGCTAATAGGAAAGAAAACTGCAATTTAGCTGCATTATATTCGAGGCTATACTTGGGTGTGATCGCTAAACGGTCATGACTTAGTATTATTACGTTTGTAATGTAAGATGAGCGCAGGTTTGATTCTTACAGCCGCAGGTTGTTGACAAATTTATCATATAGATACAATCTGACAATTATAAGACACAAATAATAATACAATTCAAATGGAAAATCACTGATGAGTCTGATTTAAAAATTAATAGTGTTTATAATTTTTAGAGAAAAACGTTTATTCTTAACCTCAACATTTCTAAAATATAAAAAAAAACTACTGTATAAAATGAATGTAAAAGCATAATAAAGTAATTTGATGTGGTTCGTTTTTTTTAAATAAACTACAATTGTAGTCAAAAATTAAATTTCATCTACAAATGAATATTTTTTCACTTAAAAATTCAAACAACGGAAAATGTATATTGTAGTAGTCCCCTGAGCGAGAAATAACATTTTGTAAAAATATTTAAAAATGTTTTCTTGACCACATATTTATCTCTTGGTGGCTTTTAGTTTATATTTTAAAACGTGAACTGGGAATCATACATTTGATATTTGAAAGACATATAGAGCAATTATCAATATAAAAATACTTTGTTCAATTGACACATAAATTAACCATTGCCGAGTCCTTGGAGGGGACGAAACTGCGGCAGTCTGGCATATCCATTGTGTCGGTTAAAAAAAATTTGTCAATAAAAATGTTTTTTTTTTTATTCTTTCTGTAAAAATCTAACGAAAGAAATCTTCAGTAATTAAATACAATAAAATTAATTAGGATTATCTTTATACAGCGGTTACAAACACTTTACCCATGAAACAATTGAATAATATGCCCAACGACAACTCTATCTCTAATATCCAACTAATGCATGTAAATAAAGCGCATCATAATGTGATGATTACTTGTTAAAAGGAGATAACAATAGGATTAAAAGGTGGAATCAATTCAAGTTAAAAAATAAATTGTTTATAGGTATTAATTAACTCTGTTTCTTCTGATTAAAAGCAATACATTGTGAATGCTGTGATTGACAAAACTCTACTTAAACACACTCATCGCTGTATCGACCAAGCCTCAACGCTTTAAAACGTGATGTGACGAGTCATAGCCTAATGTATGACAGTGGGTTTAAAACTCTCTACGACACAAAGTAAAAGGTTTTCATATACAGCAATTTAACATTATCAAATACGATAATAAAATTTATTTACATACTATTTAATAAAAATGTATCTAATTTTATATGATTATATTTCATTTAGATACAAACAATTAGATACTACACAGAAATCCAAATATATTGGAATTAAAATTTATTAAGTACGTAACATACATTTGATCTAAATAAATCGTGTTTAAAACAAAAAATGTATGCTTTAAATTTGTAAGTAACTTAGGGCTTGTTTATCTATTACGAAACGATAGAAACTGACAATTACGTTTGTCAACCGAAACATGGCAAACCAAAACAAATTTGCGTTATTTTTACGAAAATTTATTTTCGTTAGTAATAGATAAACAGATAGTTAATTTTATTTGTTAATTGAATGCCTCGCTCGAATAAGGGTATATCGAGGGCCTATATTCAAAACCCTCTATCTTTGATTTTCACGAAAATTACTTTTTGATGGTAAAATGTTCAGTAAAACAGCCCTCATACATGGTGTGAATTTCATAACAAAAATATTTTTTTGCTGTTTTATTTGCATTTTTGTTATATCTCTATCTTACGCAATTAATTTTTCTGAATGCAAAACCCTCTATCTTTTCAAATAATAAATTTTCTTGGAATAATTTCTTCTTGCAATACATGTTTTCTTACTATTTTTTTTTTGCATGCTGAACATGAATTTTATATTTTTTAATCGTAGCGAAAGCCGATTATGAATTGAATTAAAATGAAAATATTTTACCTTTTGGTTTTTGGAAAATATAATGTCCATGGCATAAAAATAAAATTTTAAACTTGCAACTTGCTTAAAAAAAGTGCCTACTTTTAAAGTGTCATCTACGATATTATTGTCAAAAAAAAAATAATTTATATAATATTAAAAATCATAACTAAAATATTATTGTCGCGTGATAAACTTACATAATGGTAAGTTTAAAATTTAGTTAAATATTTGGATTTTAATAATAAACATTTGATATTTTGTGTGAACAGAAAAATAAAGTGGCTTTTAATTCCTTGCAACGTATAGCAGTCCATTATGCATCATCAAATGAAGATATGGAGGATGGGCGGATAACAGGAATTAAAGGGTCCGCCAAATAACTTTTTTTTTTGAACTCCTGAACCAATTGGACTTTGTATGGCGTCATACCAAGGTCTTTATGCAAAATTCGTCTCAATGATGTCTCCGAAATGTTCAATTGTTGAGAACGACGGTGAATTGATGTTGATGGCGCTTCACGCACACTTTCTGCCACAGCAGCAATATTCTCGGGTGTACGCACTGTTTTTGACTTTTCACGCTTTGGTTTATCGATGAGGATGCCAGTTTCTTTTACTTTTTTTCACAAGATAACGAACATACGGACCATATTCGTTCAGCGGAAGGATAAAACTAATTATCTGTCAAATTAGACATGAGCTAAGTGTTACCATTCACGAAATAAGCACTAGTTGAAAAAAAAACGTTAGATGGCGGACCCTTTATTTTTTTTATTTTTATTTATTTTTATTTAATTACTAGAGAAGTCAGAAAGACTGTTAAAATTAACAATGAGATCGTAAAAAAGCCTTTTGACGCAGAATATTTAAATTATGATTTCTTTAATAATTACAACGATGACAAACTTATGCGTTTTTCTTCCATTAGACCAGGACGAGTATAGAACGATCCTACTGTGTCTAATTTAAGATCTCTTTTATATCTTCCAGATGGTAACATAACATATAAATTAGATTTTCATACAGATTACATGGATCTACCTGTTCGTATACAACCTTACAGAGGACATATTGAACCAAAACCTCTATATTCTGATCCACTATCAATTCAGCCAAATAAGTGGAAGAATTTGCAAGATTTGAAGAGCGTAATACCATTATTTTTACGATAAACTCCAAAAAAAAACTTAAAAAGGCAAAAAAAAAAACACAACTTTTTGTTTCATATTGTTTATTATTAATTTTTTTATCTTATGTTGTATTACTAGCTGTTATCTTAAATAAATACCTTAAAAACTGACAAATGGCATAAATGAAATCAAAATAATTTATTTTTATTAAAATGCAAAACCCTCTATCTGATCCTTTGTATACATAAACATTGAATATTTTTGAGAAGCAAAACCCTCTATCTATGATAATGTCTCCAATAATGCAGCATTTTAAAAACCAATTATATATGAGATTCAGTAGTTGCTTTAAAAAATATTGTAGAATACCGAATTTTAATAACTCAAGTAATACGCGAAAAAAACAGTTTTTTGGCTCTCCTGAAAAGTTGTGTTTTTTAAGATAGAGGATTTTGAATATAGGCCCTCGATATGATCCATTTTCAGTACTTTTTATAAAAGAAAAACGTGGAAAACTCTTAGAAATCAATTTTTATTAAGCACTGTTCGAATATTTAAGTTTAATTTTATCCGTGTAGAAAATTTCACTAAAATATTGTACACACAAAAACATACATTACCAAGTAATTAAGCGTGTAAGTAGCGGACAAAGTGATTCACTACCCTGCGGACAATGAGGAGTTAATTTATCTTAATGGACATATCCCGGGACTGGTGAAAGAAGACATATTATGGAACTAGTATAATTTGCCATTGCTGTGGGTTAAATTACTATAATTATATTTAATGAACTGGTCCTTATAATACTTATCAAGCACTGTCGGCTTTTGTTTTTAAAAACGGATTTATTCATTTATATTACAGCTAAAACTAGTATTTTTTGAACCAAACCAATTTTTAATAAAAAACCAAACGATTGCAAAGACCACTAGTTTTTAGTTACAGTACACTAAATTTATTTTTAAGTTTAGTTAATCTGTTTTTAAAATTTAATTATTGTGGGAACTGTTTATTTAATATCACTTACATTGGAAAAGACTATCATTATATTTACATTTATTGAGAAAATCTTTAACCCATATTGACCGGGGACAAAAAGGATCAATGATACTTAATTTAAAATATGACTTCAAGATTATAGAGAATTTAAATTGATAAAAAAAAAATTGCCACTCGATAAAAATTATTATTTTGTGTAACTAGATCCATATAGGGTTAATACTTCCAGTTTTTCGTTTCAGTAGTTGAGTGTATTTATTAGGGTATTCAATCGGTTAACCGTTACTCGATTAATCGATTAAATGATGTCGAACAATTGTTCGAGTAATTCGAAGTGGCCAATTTCGAGTAAAGAATAACTCGAACAATTTTGGTCGATTAATCGAATAACTCGAGTAATTTAAAAATATGAACTATTTTATATTTTTTAATATTTTGTATAAAATAATGTGACTGTTATAGTGAATATTTAAATGTTAATTGTATTTTTATATTAAGTGAGCACTGTTGAAGAAATTATATTACGAAAAACGAAGAACTTAATGCGAAAAACTCCGATATCGAAGAAACTTGGATATTTTTTAAAGAAACAAGTTCTAAGACTGGGGTGTTTAAGATTATTGGTGCGGATTTGAGGGTTAAAAGTGGGATCAAACATTATTTTTTTTTTTAATTTAGTTGCCATTTGATCTAAAGAAACTACATATAAATACTATATTTTCAAAAAGGAATTTTTAAATGTCATTTAGTAAAAACTTTTTGTAGGTCCCTTTTATGTCGTTGTAACAAGCCAATTTTAGAAGCCCTATATGGAAATTCATAGCGGTCCTACGCAAAATTTCCACATATTAAAATTTACATATAGAAGTAATGAAGTTTTCATTAATATGATGAAAATCTTCTTAAATATTCATTAAAGTTGTTTCAAAACTTCTTTATAATTTTTTTAGAAAAGTTACATATCTCAAAATCCTAAAATGATAGGACAAAATGGACTATTTTTTCGTTTAGTACTAACATACTAATATAACAAAACTGTGTCAAGTCTGAGTGAAATTACAAAACGGATCACCTTACAAATATTTTTATAAAACAGTTTAATACATATTTATGAACCAGTTATATTGAAAGAAAATCAATGAAGATTTCAACATATTTATAAAGAATTTCATTGATATAATAACGCTTTTGCTTTGAGTGTACTGAGACAAAACTGTCGCAATAATAAATGATCTTAGCAAATGTTTTTCTCTTTTAGATATACTTTTTACTAAAATTTTTAATTAATTTGTTAATTTTTATATATATGTTATATTAGTACTATTAAAATATAAAAACTTACAAAAATGTGAGTTTTGGAAAATAAAATTAAAGTATTTAAATTGTTCGAGTTACTCGAGTTATTCGAGCAATTTAAAAATCTTACTCGCCTACTCGAGTAAATTGAAAACCTCAAAATCGAGTTACTCGATTACTCGAACAAAAGCAAACCCGAGTAAATTGAATACCCTAGTATTTATGTGCTTTAAATAGCTTTCAAAATATATTAAAAAATATTTAAAAAAAATTGTACTTTGAAATTCAAAGTTAAAGATTTTTGAAACTATAAAAGCTATTATGGCAGTTAAAGCACGTTTTTTCTTAATCTCGCATCCTTGATTACAAGTCTGAAGTGAATCAAATCAGTCTATATTTGTAAAAGCTATACGCACATACAGCTTTTCTGCACCCAATAAGGTCAACTTTTACTCCCTTCAACATACCCTGTATTAAAATTTTTTAACTATAGAAATCAAGTTCAAATCCGGTTTAAGACATTTCTTTTTTTCAATAAAATTGATTTAACATCCTAAAATCCAACAGAACTTTGAATGTTTCCACTCAGAACATTATGTAGTTTACTGTTTGTAGTTTACTAAAAAAGTTTTCAGTTGAATTAAAAATAAAGGAATATACATTTATTTAGCATATAATTATTTTTTTAACTTTTTATACATTTATTCAAAATAATTTACTATCATTTACTGATTTTTTTTTGTTTCATTTATTATTTTCATTTATTTACAGTTTCATAAAAACTTAACCACAAAAATTTTTCGATTTTTCCAGCTATTTCATCCACTTTTTGAAGAAATATGGAGCGAAGAGAAATTACCGGATGACTGGCTTCAAGGTATTCTTATAAAAATACCAAAAAAGGGGACCTTTCTCAATGTATGAACTATAGGGGAATCTCACTTCTTTCAATACCATCCAAAATACTTACGAAAATTCTTCTCAATAGCATAAGTGACACGATAGGAAATAAATTACGTAAGGAACAAGCAGGTTTGTGTTGACCATATAAACACATAATAACATATTGACCATATAAACACGAAGGCAATGAAAATAAGAGCCACAAACAACAACCCTTTTTTAATCGGCAACGAACCGGTTGAATTTATTGATAAATTTTGCTATCTGGAAAACATGGTTTCATCAGAAGAAAGTGCTGAATCAGATATCGAACACATAATTGGAAAGGCAAATAGTGCGTTCTTTCAGATGCGGAACATTTGGAAATCCAATATTATATCGGTCAAAACTAAGATAAATATTTTCAAGTCAAACTTTCTATCAGTTTTGCTTTACAGCTGCGAAACCAGGCTGACAACAGTAATACTGAACTGCAAACTGCAGGCCTTTACAAACCGTTGCTTGCGTTATATACTGAAAATTTGGTGGCCAAACGTCATAAGCAATGAAGAATTGTATAGAAAACGCCCAATTGATCCCATTCCCATTATTATAAAGAGAAGAAAATGGAAATGGATAGGTCACACGCTTAGGAAAAACCCTGATGAAATAAGCCTTCAAGCATTAGATTGGAACCCACAAGGCAACAGAAGAAGAGGTCGGCCAAAGACCACCTGGAAGAGAAGCTTGCTCAAAGATATTGAACACAGCGGAAGAAGCTGGAACGAGTTAAAACTACTAGCGAATGACAGAATATCTTGGAGAAATTTTGTAGAGGCCCTATGCTCCACAGGGAGTTAAGCGGAAATGAAGAAGAAGAAGTTGTTTTCGATACAGTTATTATAAATTTAAATTATTTTTTTCAAAAAACAATATTAAAAAAAATTGTGTCTGTTTCTTTTATTAAAATGGTTGGTTTATATATAAAATTATTTCAATTCAAATTACAAGAAATAGAAAAAGTTTACAAAAATATGTGTGTGTGTGTATACATTTTGTAGAAAAATAGAACACAAAAACTGAACTAATTTTAAATAACTGAATCGAACATTTATTTTTACTGATCTGTAGTTACAATTTGAACATTTATTTTTAACTAACTATTCTTTTGTTCTTGTAGAATTATTAGTTATTTAAACGATATTAAAAAATAAATGACAAGAAACATTTGATTTAAATGAAGAGTAAGTAGACCCGATTTTAAGTGATTTATCATTTATGTTAAAAAACATTTTTAGTAAATTTAAACTACAAACTATTTTAAGTGTAACTGTGTTATTTTCTACTATTTTCTTTCTTTTAACATTTGCATATATAATGTCAGTTTAAAAGCTCATACAATTTTTATCATAATTCTTGTACTTTATCATATCTCATTATTTAATACTAATCCTCCTAAAATATTATATAACACAATTATGTAATATTCACATTATAAAATAAAATCTGTACATTACTATAACTTTTTATTTTTCAAATTCTTTACTACTTAACATGGTTAATAATACAGTGTAAGAACGTGACAATGGAAAACTTAAGAATTTCTAAAAATTTAATATGATTTTAAATTGTATTTTTTGCCACAACGAAGAACAAAGTGTACCAAATCTTATCAGCGACTGCGAAAGGAGTTAATCCTTGCTGCAGACTGACTTTGATACTGTGAATGAAGCTTTGTAGTTTAAAAATTGTTAAATTGTCTAAAAAATTATTTTTATAAATTTTCCGAAAAACTTATATTTTCTAACGAACTGACATTTAATTGTGTGATTTGTGCATGTGAGTAAATTCGTTGGTAAACTTTTATAATCATTTAATTTATGGCACATAAAATGACGCAAAAAGGATGTTAATACTACTCTTGTCTTTTTATTACTTTACGTTTTTGTTTTGCTTGAAAATCATAACAATTCTTTAACATGCATACAATTTGAAATTTAATTAAATCATTTTTCACAAAGTATTAATACACTCATACAAATAAACCTGTAAAAATAGTAGAAAAAGCAACTAAAAATAATTCAAAACTGACCTTGCAGAAAAAACTGCTAAACTTAAAATATTTTTTTGCTTAATATTACTAAAATAAGAACAGAAAAAATAAATCTTTACAAAATATTAGTTATATTCGATGTAAATTTAAGTTCATTTAAAATAGTATTTTACTCTGTAAAATTAGCAAAATCTTTTACTAAATATTTATAGACTCATAATAGCAAAATAAAACAGTAATTTTAACAAAAATGTTGCTATATTTACCTCAAAATTAGAAGTATGGAATTAATAGTTTATTTTGCGAAAATCAACAGAAATTTTTACTAAAAAATTGTAGATTTCGGATTTCACATGGGCATACTTTAAATCGTATTAAAAAAATTAAAAAAAATGTAAAAATTTCCAAATTTTTTAATGATTTTTTTGTATACTAACATTTAGTAATTGTTTTTGCTGATTTTACCAGATTATTTTATTTTTATTACATTCAATTAACTAAAATTTAGTTCAAGTATAACTAAATATTTGTAAATTCAACAGATTTATTTTTGCTGTTATATTACTAATATTTGGTAAAAAAATCTGCTAATTTTAGTCGTTTTTTCTACAATGTAACTAATTTTTAATAGTTTTTGTTTTGCTATTTTTACAGGATTATTTTCATGAGTGTACCTAACAAGGAGAGTCCGTTAATGGGTTCCCGGCGATTTCGATGAAATTTTGATATGTTATAAAGAATCAATAATTATGAAACTCATGCTTTTTTTTTTGCTGGTAATCTCACATTTTGGTGTTAAAATGTGGGGTCAAAAATTACCAAATTTTCTGTTTTTTGCATTTTTTTCATCCAAAGAAAAATATATCAGTTTAGTGTGTAATGAAAAGTTTTTGAAATTCGCATTACCTGTAGCATGTCCCCCTATATATATGCGTTGCCTATAATCAATGCTCCAACTCAACTCGTTCCCCGTTCCATTTCATATCGTTATCCATGTTTAGTCTTTCAATTTCACTCATTCTCCTACGTATTTAATTTCGTTCCCAATATTTAGCACTACAATTCCACTCATTCCTAGTTTTAATCCACATCATTCCTATTTCAAAGAATTTTGCATTCCTTACATATTTTTACTTCCCTATGCAACCAATGTTGTTCGGTTTCATTTATCAGTATTGTTTTTGTAACAAATACTGTTTTTTCTTTATCAATTATAATTATTTTTAGAAATGAGGTTAAGAAGAAGAATAAACGATTTCTCTAAAAATTATAAACACTATTTATTTTTAAATCAGACTAGACTAGTTTCTGCCTCTTTTTATCGACCGGCGCCATCAGTGATATTCCATTTAAATTGTATTATTATTTGTGTATTTATAATTGACATATTGTCTCTATATGATAAATTTTTCAACAACCTGCGGCTGTAAGAATCAAACCTGCACTCATCTTACATTACAAACGTAACAATACCAAGTCATGACCGTTTAGCGATCACACCCAAGTATGTCCTCGAATCTTATGCAGCTAAACTGCAGTTTTCTTTCCTATTAGCTTTTATGTTATTGTATATTATACTCAGAAGCGACAACACTAACAACACAAATATTCTATTTTTAGATTTTTGTTTATTTTCTAATCTCCTCCGTCTCTATTTCACAATGTTACCAGATTGACGTTCATGTTTGTATGTATTACTGTGATTTTATTATCATTAATAATGATTTTTCTAATGCAAAATATTTCAATTTTATTAATGATAATAAAATTTTTTTTTACAGTTATATTAGTTTTTTGTTTTTATATACATCGAGATTATTTTTATGTTATTTTCAATTTATAACGAGCTTTCAACCTCCGTATATTTAAAAAAATAAAGCATATCAAACATATTAGCTAGGTTGATACTAGTATTTCGATCTGGCTAAAAATCTCATCAGAACCCGAAGTTTTAGATAAGTTAGAGCCTCCATAATAGGCAGAACTTTAACAAAAAACCTATTAATAATCAATTTTGCTGCATTCTTGTCTTCTTAGTAATCAAGCACGTGGTTAGGTCTTTTCCTAACAAGCATCATGACGTTACTAAACTTTGAAGACCAAAAATGTTCTATTTATATAAAAAATTTTTAGTTTGTACTCTGGCTCAAGTAATATTTTTTACAGTTATATTAGTTTTTTTGTTTTTATATACATCGATATTATTTTTATGTTATTTTCAATTTATAACGAGCTTTCAACCTCCGTATATTTACAAAAATAAAGCATATCAAACATATTAGCTAGGTTGATACTAGTATTTCGATCTGGCTAAAGATCTCATCAGAACCCGAAGTTTTAGAAAAGTTAGAGCCTCCATAATAGGCAGAACTTTAGCAAAAAACCTATTAATAATCAATTTTGCTGCATTTTTTTTTATTTTCGTTAGATTCCCATGTCTGACATTTTAGATGACGTTTGATATGTTCCATATTAAAGCCATGTTTGAGTATAACTATTGTTTTTTATTAATAAACAAAACAAAATGAAAAAGAAAATTAAAAAGAAAAAAAATTTTGAAATGTTTTTCTTTTTCTTTTTTCGGTATCTTCATTTTTCTTTTCGGAAAGAAAAAAAATTGAAGCAAAAAGTTTTTATTATTTTTATCGTCAGGAATATTTTTAAGTAGATATTTTTTGTATAAATACATTTTTATACTTTTACTATAATTATTTTTAATAAAAAGAAAAAAATCAAAAGTTTCCGGTTTGTGATTGGTACCCCTTAATTAGACAATTTCTCATTTGATTTTTTATAAGTAGTACGTTAGTTATTTGTACACCTACTATACACGATTTTAAAGGAAATTTTATTAGAAAATTTTATGTTTTAATAAAAAAATCTGTTTAACTACAATAACAATTCTATGTTGTGAAATATATTCAGAATGATAACTTGATGACAAAAATAAAATAATAAATACTTCATATATGTTTTCTCAAATATTTATAGATAACTTTAAAACTAGTTTTTTCCTCATTTAAAAATAAATAAAAATGATCCAAATGGGTTAAACGGGTATGAAATAGCGATCATTTAGCCTTTTAAGATATCATTAGATTCAATTCATTTTTTATTTTTGTGTTTTTAAAATGTGTTTTTTTTGCATATTTCTACCATAGTTTATATTATTATATATCGTTGGAAATATTTTTAAAATCCACATAATGAAATGTGATTTGTAGTATGCAGCTGCAGATGGAAAAAAAATTTGTAAAAACACACTATTTTTACAAAAATTTTATGGGAGCATGTTTCAGAATTGTGATATTCGAAATTATTTTTGCATAGCTGCAATGTATTTTCAAAAATACGTTTTTGAACCAACTTTTTAACACCTAAATGTGAGATTGGGCAGCTAGAAAAATCATGGGTCTCTAAATTTTTGATTCTTTATAACATGTCAAAATTTCGTCGCAATCGGCGGAAACCCATGAACGGACTCTCCTTGTAAGTAGTATTGTACAAACACATACATACAAAAAAAATGTTTTATGTACGAGGATATATGTGTTTTGAGAACAAAAACCTGGATGTTGTGAGTATGTATTATAAGCCTAGTAAAGATAGTTATAAAATTTTATAAACGGAAGAAAAACGAAAACTAAATAAATGCAACAACAAACATGTAAGCATTAAAGCATTAAAGCACTGCACTATGGGGTAAGATATTATTGAAGTTTGCATAAGTTATGAACATTCAGTAGAAACTTATTACAGTTTTTTATATTATATAATACGTATGACTTTTATTTTTCCAAATCTAATTATTTACAGAAAAATCAGTAGGCACCGATAATTATAATTTGTAAATTTAAACACACCAAATAATGAATTCAAATTTACTTCCAATATTTTTTTTAAATGCTTGTATAATGTAATTTTTCATATAAAATTATTTAAATTTTTATTTCCAAATCCCCACTGTTGCTGCCAATTTATAAAATCTTTTTTTTTTGTATTTACAATAATGCTCTATGAGAGAAATTTGTAATTTATTGCTGTGTTGACATTATTTTTGATTCCAGGCCATAGTGCACATTATATATTTATCATATAATATAATATAATATAATATTCTGACTGAAAACGTATAAAATCAACCACTTGATTTCCACCACATCTTCTGATTGCAACCAAAATTAGTATAGAAAATGTACATCATATAAGTATAACTTCTACCAAATGTAGGACAGATAATCCTAGCAGATCTTGAAATATCGCGTTTTAAAATATGAAAAACATTTGAAAATTTTCAGAAAGCATATTATTCCATATCTTTTTAGGGAATAGGCATTCTGCGTGGATATTATTCACTTATCCACGGCAAAATGCATTGTTTTCAAAAACCAAGGTTCAAAAAGCGGTATTTAAAAAACTTTTTTTTTATTGTAGCCTGTTAAAGGACCTTTTGTTTTTTTCATGTTGTTTCATGAATATGACAAAACTGTCAACTGTCATTGAGTTTAATTTCCGTTATCACTATTTTTAAATACTTTCGACTTGAATTGCTTTTATTGTGTCATTTAAAAAACCACAATATAAAGTGTAATGTTTCGTAAATATAAAAAGTCAAACTTGTTTGTAAGTTTTAAGGAATTTTCCAGGTCGGATTTTTGTAAAAGCTAAGAATTCTATTCCCAATTTTAATAAAACTTATTGATTCTATAAACAAATATAATAAATAAGATAGAAATGTGAAAAATTAAATTTTCATAATGTTCCCCAAAGTGGACCTTTCATATATTTTCTTATTTTTTATTTCTTCCAATGGTGGGTTAATCCAATGGACTGGTCTGGTTTTTACAATGGTCTGGGTTAACGTTAATCAAGTAGAGTAATTTCGCTGTCTAAACTCAATGTAACGCCATGTCAAAAACTTAAACAGGTAAAACAATGATTCAGGTTTTTTTTAACAAAAAAATTGTAAGAAAAAACGACTAAAATAAAATTGTTACATTTACAAAATTTTAGATATATTCAAGTTGAAGTTTAGTTAATTAAAAATAGCTCTGATAAAAGCAGCAAAAACATTTGAAAAATATTTGTAGACAAATAACAGCAAACTAAAACTGTAACGTCAACAAAATATTTGCTATATTTACCTTAAATTAAGCTGAATGCAAATAACAGTAAATTTAGCTAAAATCAATAGAAATATTTGCTTAAAACATTGTCGACTGCTGATTTCAAAAGGACAGATTTTTAATCGCATAAAAAAAAATTGAAAACTTCCAATATTTGGCTACTAATATTTAGCAAATGTTTTGCTGATTTTAGCAGCTTAATTGTGTAAATCAATTATCAATTAAGTAAAATTTAGGTCATAAACAACTAAAGTTTTGTATATTCAATCAGCTAATTTTAGCAGTTTTTCCTACAGCGTAATTTCGAACTAATTTTCAGTACTTTAAGCGAAATGTTTCATTATTTTTTTTTTTTTATTAGTGTCAATATACTAAAAGCCGTAACCAAAATGACCAAATATGTAGTTTTTAAAATCACTATTTTCTCAAAATTAGAAATAAATAATTTTTTACTGGTTTTGATTAAAATATTCTTCCGTATATTAACAACGGAAGAGAGCCTGAATAACATTTTGAAATGATATCATACAGTTATGGATCATGGAAACTGTGTTGTGTGTATCGTAAATATGCAACTGGGAAAACGTTATTACTGTTAAGTCGAGTATGATAAATATAATGGTGCTAGTCGTTTTTAAAAGTTGGCGCTTGTTTTCGCGATATTCGAAATATAAAGTTCGACCTTAAGGTGTAATAAAAACGATATTTTTTACAATTTAGGTAATTTATTGAATTTAAATTAACTTTATATTTCATTCTATTTAATGTTCCCTACATTGCATAAAAAAAAAATTTTCACAATTTTTTTAAAATTTTGAATAGAATTATTACAATGCGTTTAATGTCACAAGAAACAGTATTTTTAAAGAAACGAAAAAAAACGTTGTGGATAATTTATTGAAAACTGTGTTAGAGTCAATCAACTTGAATAATTTCTTCATTCAGTCACTGAATTGATGAATATGCTATAACATAGCAGTCAGAAACGGGCCAAGACACTTTAGCAATTGGTACAAGAGCAGACTACAAGTGCTTTCAAAAGCCCAAAATGATGACATCATTAGGCACAGCTCTAACCACTGAGTTAACGAGGCTATATGCTATATACTTGATATCTTAAAATGTAAGTAAACAATAATTTCTGGATAACAGTTGGCTGCTCAAATATGTCAACACTGGCATAATGGTTTGATGCAAACAACTTGCCAACGTTGGAATAACAAAACAAATTCTTGTCTTAAAAGAGCTTTTATTAAAAATATTTAAAAGTATAAAAAAATCACAAAAAAATGTTTGCCGGCAACCGGGGTCAAACTCGGAACCTTCCTACTACAGAGTATTTTAAACAAAGCAAAGACTTTTTAGCCGTTGATAATTTCTGATTGCATAGCACTGGGAAAATCCTTTTTCCAACGTTAGGATAGTGGTATCTGCCAAATCTTTGCCAATGATTTGTTCTGTAGACCACTGAAATTATTGTAAAACAAATATTGCCAAATCCCTTTTTCAGAACGCTGTTAAAGCGTCTTAAACAAGTGTTCTACTAGTTTTTTATTGACAATTCCTCGGGTGGCCATTGGTATACCAGTATTTAATTTTTTGTACCACTGGCAGTTTCTTACTGAGCAGTTGTAAATTTTGTAAAGCATTAATAATCAAAGTACTTTTTGTAAACGTTGGCAAAGCGTTTCAAATAAGTGCTTTCCCAATGCTGTTTCTTTGATATTAATGTTAACCAACGCTCTGATAGTGCTTTGTTTTTTGTACCATCGGCAATTTCTACCTGTGATAAGCTATACAAATTGTATAAAATAAAAAGTGCTTCGGAATAAAGTTTATAATTGCAAATATCGTGAAAACGAGTGCTAACTTTAAAAAGTGAATATGTATATCTAATTAATTCGGCGTGCTCAAATTTAGTCAACTAGCTGTTTGCCCGGCTTTTCAAAATTTTTGAATATAACTGATAATTAAGTTTACTGTAAATTATGTTCAACTAATTAATATTTTCGTGCTTACATCGCGAATATTTCAGAATCTCGAACAGTTAAAAGTTTTCTGAGGCCAGATTAGTAACAAGCGTATTATACTTTTACGAAACAGTTATTATAAAGCAAATATACATTTATATCACTTAGTAATTATAACATAAAACGTACAGTAGATGGCTCATTTCCATTAAAAAATAGTCCTAGTTTTTGATAGTTCAATCTAATTTGGCAAAAAAACATTCATTTAAAATTAATACCTTTGATTAATAGGTTAATTAATATTCTGGCGTCAAAACCTCATTTTATAAGAAAATTTAGACAGCTCTGTTTGAATATAAGTCAACGATATGTATTTCTCAAATTAATTGGAAAATTCTAAAATTTGATGTATTCAAAAAAAAAAAAAAATAAATACCAAAAACCAACTTTTAAATCTATATTAAATTTGATAAATGTAGTGAATACCTTGGCGTCAAAAACTAATTTTGTAAAAAAAAAAATGTAGATAGATCCGTGTGAATATAATACAACGATATGTATTTCTCAAATTAATTGAAAAATTCCAAAATTTAAGGTATTCAAAAATAACTCCAAATTGTTGAATGTTTCGAAATAAAAAAATATATTTTGTTACTAATTCATAGTGGATTAAATTTTTACCAAAAACTACTTTTAAATCTATATTAAATTTAATAAATGTAGTGAATCCTTTGGCGTCAAAAACTAATTTTATAAAGACATGTAGATAGCTCTGTTTGAATATAAGTAAACGTTATGTATTTCTCAAATTAAATGGAAAATTCTAAAACTTGAGGTATTCAAAAAAAATACTTCTAAATTGTTTAATATTTCGAAATAATAAAATATATTTTGTTACTAATTCATAGTGGATTAAATTGTCACCAAAAACTACTTTTAAATCTATATTAAATTTAATAAATGTAGAAAACTATAATAACACAATAACTCACCTCCAAAACACCATCTGCCAGTGGCACGAGCAAATATAACCAATAATGCAATCAATACAAGTACAGCTACAGCTACAACAATACCAACAATAGCACCAATTTCTAAACCAGAAGATGGTGGTGTTGCCGACGAACTAATGCGTACGGTATAATCGGTGGAACCCAAAGCATTTGAAGCTCTTAAATTGTATAATTTGGTCGTGTCTTCCAAGGTAAGACCAGCAATAATTAAAGTAACGTTGTATAAATCTTGACCCAAATACACGGGTTCATAAACTGAGAAACGATCGTATTGTTCACCTTGACGTATCACTTTACCGTCTACGGTCCATTCAACAATTGGTGCAGGATTAGAGCGTATGGTCAAGTTAACGGTGGCAGTATGTTCTAAATATAAACCATAGACAGAGACATCTTCTTGGCGGAGAGGGGCATCTAGGGTAGAATATTTTAAAAGAATTTTTTTTGTTACAATTCCGTATATTTAACTAATTAAGAAATGTTTGTTATATTATAAAAGTATGACTCTTCGATACTCACAACGCACTAACAGTAAAAAGGAACCCTCTTGAGGTGGTAAGTTTTCACGATCGGTTTGATGATGAGAACGGCATATCAATTTACGACCATTGTCTTCGGGACTTAAGTGCCATTGAATTTCTTGAATAGTTGTTGACAATTCCAAACCATTACTATTAGGAGAAGCTAATACCTCTAATTGACCAACTCTCTTATCAGCAGGTTGACTATCAATTAACCAAGTAATATTAGCAGCTGGACGACCATCGGGAACAATACAACGTGCTTGGAAAGTGCTACCCTCACTAAAATAACCTTCACGGTCTGGTTTAGTCATCAATTCAACCAAGGGTTGTTTGGGACGCACTAAATAAATAGAATTAAACCATAAAAACACATTTATATTAAAGTTTAGAAAATATAATTTAACTAAAAAATCAATAATCTATAGAATATTACAACAACTTACATGCTACAACCAAATCAATTGTGCTTGATAATTCTTCACCCTCCACACCCAGATTACATTTAACCTGACCATTATTAATAGCTTTAACACGTTGTATACTAACACCACATTCGCCTGCTTGCAAACCTTTGCCAAAGTATGTAAAACCAGGAGTTTTATTCCAATCGGGGGATAAATTAAAAACTTTTGGTTCTCCGGGTATTTCAATTCGACAATATGTTATTGTATGATGAGCATAACGACACAATAGTTCAGTGGGATCACCTTCATTTAGTACAGCTGTATTGGGTTCAACATTGACCTGTGCACGTGCCAGTGAATCTGCAATTAAAATAGTTTTTATAAAAGAAGGAAATTGAAATATTATTTTTTGCTCTTATTTGGAAAATTGTATACTAAAGTAATAAGTTATATGTTTGATGCTCATATAACATGTTTGTATTTGTGATGCTTATACATGTATGTGGTTTTTTTTTTTTTAACATAAAATTGGTTTCAATAGTAATTGTTTTATTACATAAATATTATGTTTTAAGCCATGGCTAACACAAATTGGTTATATGGACAGTTTGTAGTAACAGTAACAAAAAGGTCGATTTGTCAATTTTAATTTAAAAACTTCAATCTTCTGTCTCAATTCAAATTTTTATTAACTAAAATATGTTTTTATATTTAAATAAAATATGCAAGTCATCACAGTTAAGATAGAAATAAAAAACAAACAATTTAAAATAGCAGCAATATATTGCCCTCCAGAATACAACCTAAAATCATCTGAATATGTTGACCTTTTCAAAACATTAGGTCCCTGTTTTATCTTAGGAGGCGATTTTAATGCAAACAATTTATATTGGGGTTCACGGCTTACAATAAATTAGTTATATCATGCTGGTAAGATAATGAATTATTTTTTTCACTCTGGGTGTAAGCCTACATACTGGCCAGCAGATTCAAATAAAATCCCTGATCTCATTGATTTCTTTGTAACGAGAGGTATTTCAAAAAATTACATACAAGTTGAAAATGCAGAGGACCTGTCATCAGATCACTCGCCAGTCAAGTTACTGGTAAATGAAACTGTAAATGATTTTCCACAACCACCATGTCTGGTAAACAACAAAACCAACTGGCAAAATGTTCGCTCTAATATAAATACAAATATAAAACTAAATGTGGCTCTTAAGTCACCTTATGAAGTAGAATCTGAATTAGACAATTTAATAGAAGTCATACAGGCATCAGCCTGGAACAGCATCCCAAATATACAAAGAAAGAACTTACCCAAATATCCTCAAGAAATAAGAAATTTACTTTCTGAAAAGAGTAAAGCAAGAAAAACCTGGCAACAACAAAGAAAAATATTTTAAATATTTTAAACAACATTTCTAATAGATTAAAAAAAAATGCTTTCCAAAATTGAAAATAACAACATGACAGAACAGTTAAAAAGTTTATCTTCTACAAAAGATACCGATTACTAATTATGGAAGATAACAAAACAGTTTCAAAATACACCCAAGATTATTCCACCTATAAAAAAATGTAATGGTACATGGGCAAAAAGTCTCCAAGACAAAGCTGACCTCTTCGTTAAACACCTTGAAGATACCTTTCTACCGCTGCCTAGACTAAATGTAGCGCAGGCCTTTAATAAAGTTTGGTATGAAGGTCTTACTTTTAAGCTACAGAGAGATTTGCATAACCAGTTTAGTGACATGCTCAAATGTTATATTTCTGAAAGATATATTAGAGTGAAACATGAAAGAGAAAACTCCAAACTGATGAAAATTCATGCTGGTGTCCCACAGGGAAGCGTACAGGGCCCATACTGTATATACTGTACACTAGAGATTTGCCAACTCCACCTGAAGCAAAACTTGCAACCATTGCTGATGATACAGCTATTCTTGTAACTGATAAAAACATAAATGAATCTACAAAAAAAGCATCAAAATGCAAACAACAAAATCCTTAAATGTACCAACAAATGGAGAGTTCTTCTTAATGAATCCAAGTCAACATACGTTAATTTTACAAATAATAAAATAGAACATTTACCGATTTATATAAATAACACTATTGTGCCATACGCTAATCGGCATAATACTTGGCTTTTACACTCGATGCCAAACTTAAGTGGAAAGAGCACGTAAAGAAGAAAATCTCAGAGCTTAATATAAAATTCAAAAAGATGCTTTTAAGCTCGACATCTGATATATCAATAAAAAGTAAACTTTCACTGTACCAGCAAGTACTTAAGCCTAAGTGGACGTACGGAATTCAACTTTGGGGATGCACAAAAAAAAAACAAACCTAAAACAAATAGAAACCTTCCAGAACAAAGTGCTAAGATGTTTCACTTGTTGTCCGTGGTACGTAAGAAACGGCGACCTCCACAGAGACTTGTAAATACCAACCATAGTAGATGAAATTAAAAAAATAGCAACTAAACATGAAGTGAGATTACAACAGCACTGTAATGAAGAACTACAGGAAATACTGCGTAATCCATAAGATTAAGAAGAACATTACCATCTGATCTGCGATTAATGAATAATGTGTAGATGCCTTTTAGGGATAACCATTGGGTTATTTCCTTACCAAAAGTGATTTAATTGTGTAAATATAAGTTACTAGAAAAGCAAACATAAAGCTTAGTTGTAACAAATAAAGATATTGAAAAAAAAATATTTAAAATGTAAATTTGGAAAGTTCATCATTATTTCCAACAATTTATCTCAAGTATAACTAAATATTTTTACATTCAAGAGATTTACTTTTGGTATTATTATCAGAACTTAGAAGAATTCATTCAATTTGGGAATGACTGCGGTAAAATTTAATTAAATTTTTTAATTCAAGGAGTGAATTCTGCAACAATAAAATTCTAAGAATGAATTCCTGTGAATGAATTCAAAACATTCAAATTAAGAGAATGAATTCCATGACTATAACATTAATCATAAAAGTTAAGGATTTCATTAAAATTCAGTTAATTAAAATTTTGGTCATTCTCTAGGAAATGAATTCCTTAAGAATTCATTCCATTTTCGTTTAATATAAGGAATTAACTTTTTTGTTTAATTCTCTAAGGACTTATCTGTTTTGTTTAATTCCCTATGGACTTAATTTTTTGGTTTAAGGACCTAGGCACTTAACTTTCTTATTTAATTCTCTAAGAACTTAAATTTTTTGTTCAATTCCTTGAATGCAAGCTTTTCACTCAATGCGCAAAAAAATAAATTTTCGTGTGCGTGTAGGTTGTCAGAATAAAACGTAATTTTTGCGTTTGAAAATGTATTCTGGTCAAGTTTTTGGTAATTCCTGGGTAAAATGGGGATGGCCGGAAAATAAAAATGTCCGTGAAAGGAACTCTATAATCTTTAAATAAAAAAATACTTTTTCTATCAAAGAGCGGATTTAGTTTCCAAATGTACTTATTATTATTTAAGCATTTGTTCCATTATTTTGTCCAATAACCAATTTTTAAATTTTTGTAGTTTTTTCGTTACAAGACCATATCAGCAGTTATTTTGAAATCATTACCTATAAAATATTGAAATACAGTTTCGGATTTATTGTATTTTATTAAACAACTTCGTCTTCCTTACTTATTATATTTATATATTTCTTCGGGGAATTAAACTAATGGTTAAGTGGCTTAAAGCCAAAAGTCAAATCTTTAGCGAATTTAACAAAAAGTTAAGTCCTTAGGAAATTAAACAAAAAAGTTGAATCCCTAAGGAACTTAAGCCAAAAAGATAAGTCCTTATGTAATTAAACAAAAAAGTTAGTTCCCCAGCCAAAGTTGAATTAAATATATTTGAATAAAATCCCTAAGGAATTAATTCCATAATTTTTATGAGGGATTTTAAAAAATGGGAATGAATTCAAAACAAATCGAATTAAAAACAATGAAATTCATTAAATTCCTTAAAGTTGGCCATGGAAGTCATTTCTAAAATTCAAATTTATTATAAAAATTGAGAATTAGGGAATAAATTATTCAAAGCTCTGATTCTTATCTTCTTAACATTTTGCAAAAAAAAAAAGCTGATAACTTTAGCAGTTTTTCTGCAACGTAATTTCTAACTAATTCTTAGTAATTTTATCAAAATTGTTTACTAATTGTTTTTCTATCAGTGTAGTATATATTTCAATTTTTAGTTTTAGATTTTTATCTTAAAGAGTTGCCACTACGTTTTTATTGCAAATTCAAAAACTTTAACTGCTGCGATGGAACACATATTGTCTCTGCATTTGCTCGTATTTGCTTCCATTGCCCGAATATTTTAGATTTATGTGAGACTCAGGTATTTGGTGATGCAGATCCACAACATTTCCTTAAAGTTGGACATCGCCTTCTATCACTTTTTATTATCTATAGTGACCATGTGATAAATCTATGTCACACAATTTTGCCAATTTAGTTATTTTTCCATAAAATCTAGTGTTCTTAAAGGCATTTAGGAGGATAAAACAATGGTAACGTATTTATTTAATCACGACTTTATCCGAATCAAGTGTCACATCTTCCATTTCGGGTTTCACTATAGAATAGAAAAAAACAGAAGGGAGATATGCTTTTGTGCTTTCGACGACATTTTGATTCAATATTTATATTTCTCGAGAGCTGCACTTGAGAACTCACCGAAATCTATACTGCTGGTGATTTTAATGTTCACAACTCATCCTGGCTTCAACATGTGACCCATTCTACTCCTACAGGCCCAGATTCGGAACACTCTCAAATTTTTTTTTATTTCATGCGATGTGAATACATTTGCGTCTCAAGGAAACCTGAATCACATTATAATATGGTAGAAATAACTAAATTTATTGGTTGTAGGCACCAAAATTCACTTCGCATATTATTTTTCTGAGTGTAGACATTTTCAATGCATTTGATAGTGTGTGACATTAATCACTTTTGTTAGAGCTTATGGCTTTTAGTGAGGGTATAACTTTGTCCGAATTATTTCGAGTTTTCTTAGTTACCGCAGTTTTCTGTTTTCCCTTTTCCATATTTCTTACTTTTCTTAATGATCTCGTTTACCAAACTTTTTTTGGGTTTGGGCCAAAAGGTAGATAATGAATGACTCATTTAACCATTTATCATTCTCCGATTGCGATCTTACTGAGAGGGCTGAGGGGAAAACGCCGTCATCTGTGCACATGCGTAATATCGCTATTTAGAAGTCTGATATCCTTGAACAAACAGTGCAATAATTATTTCACTCCATCGGATCTGCTCAGTATCTATATTACCCACATGTGGGTAATATATGGATAGAGTGCAAATAAGAGCAACAGAGAGAATCCAATTATATTGCAGTAGTGGAGCATCGTCGAAATGTAAATTGTCTACCACTAATCCATCGATACTACAATTGGAGGTGTTCTGCTGAAATAAGTGAACATATTCCCAGATCTTGAGTTTTCATTTATATCACTTGCTTTTTCAGTGTAACGCATTCCCTTGTGGTCGATTGTAAAGGGGATATCACAGCGCATTACAGAAATAATTCGTTCATCAGTTACATAAGCCATATGTGCAATAAAATTCCCGCCGACTTTTTTCTAGTTACTAACAATACGGAGAAAGTCAAAAAATCAACCAGCACTACTTTTTCTCTTTACTCCTCCCATTTCTGTGTAGTGGTTTAATAAAAAATATCTATTATGTGAATACCCCATACTTTTGGGAACATAAAATTTCAAAGTCAAATTCTAGCTAAATGTTTTTAAATAGGGAGATTTTCCATCTACGTTCCGGACGTGTAAAAATTTATTAAAAAATTTTCCTTCTTTGACCTCATTTTTTGCCACTTTCTTACTACAAAACATTTTTTAAACTTTTAAGTTACTAGCGAAAGCTGTTAAGCTTATGTTAAGGTGGAGAAATCTATTTTTTTATACCCAATTTTTTAGCAAATTCTTGACAAAAATTACAAAAAGTATTTTATTAATTAATTAGCCAATAATTTTTGTAACTTATATTTTAAACTTGAGTTACGTACAAAATTGTATACTGTAGATTAAATTAAGTAAAATTTCGTACATTTTTCAATTAATGACCATTTCATTTATGTAGCGTTGTGGATGGAGGGCATTCAAAGATTCGGCACTGCCAAATTCTAGTTTTATATTTTTTAAAAAACATTTTAATTTAAATTGCGTTTACAACATTAAGTTTGTTTTTCTTTTGCAGACATTATGCATTAGTAAACCAAAAAATTTTTGTAGACCCGATGAAAAAAATTCCAATATAATCAGATATAGTCATATATATAATTCATTATCACATCATAACATAACTTATGTGATAATGAATTATGATAATATGACTGAAAAATGGCCAACATTAGCTTATATCATGGGATCCCTTGGGATCTCATTTGTTATAATTTGATCTGAAAAATAGGTCTATCTAATTTGATCGTTTTATATATATGTTATCAAACATTTGATATAACTAAATTTAGGAAAAAAACTGTATCAACTGACATCTTATTGTATCTTAATAAATCGAAAAAGATACAATTAGATCGGACATTTTTCGGGTGATCAAGTGTGTGGCCATATTGAATTAGATAAAACTATAAAAGTTTTTTATTAAATCGGGTATACATAAAAGTGATGTGTGATGCTATATATTTTTATAAATAAAGTCATATCATATATACATACTTATATATTTTGAAGTATTTAGCCATAGCAATTATATATGCTGAGATAAACAATTTCAAAATTTATATATAACATGAGACATAGCAATATGTGATGATATATCGCGCTGTATTAAAAATGTTCATACAAATAAATATGAAAGCTAAATATATATCGCTACATATGGTCACATATGTAAATATATATATATATATGTATATCAAGCTATATATGACTATATACAAACTGTTTTCGTCGGGGACTTTAAATTGGCCAAATGACCAAAGTAATAAAATATTTGCAATTACTACGTAAAAGCAGTAATGACTAGCAACGTGGTCAGCATGAAAACGTTAAAAGTAACACAACATTTGTACGAAATACTTACAATCATGAAAGAAATAAAATTTTATTTAATAAGGAAGCTTTGAATGGAACAACTATTTTGTATGATATTTAGACTGCACTAAAATTAGCTAGATTTAGATATATAAATTACTTTACAACCCAGTGTAGAGAAGCATTGTCATAAAAGTGGTTATATAAGTACATATTTGGTAATATCAAGTACTTACAATTGTCATTACATATCGCAATAATTTTATATAGGGTTGTCGTACAAAATAATGTCATATCATTACTAAACACTTTACAAAAAGTATAAAAATATGTGGCTACCTATAGACGGGCCGCTAAAGATAAAAATAATGAGTAAAAAAAAAATAATTAAAAAAAAAACTAAATTTAATAAAATAATATTTTTTTTAATGAACATTTTTTCAATTAAATGTGCCTAAACGGGATTCGAATCCAGGCCTGCAGGTTGTCAGTCAACTGCTTTACCACCTGAGCTCTCTCGACATGTTATAATTATTAGCTAAATACGTAAATGACTTGCTTTCACAAAATTTCAATACTTTCCAACTTACAAAAAATCAAAAAAATGTATGTCTTTACTAGAGTTGGAAAAGTAATGAGTATAAAAATAGGTTTTTAAAAATGGTCTATGTCATTACTTTATGTTTAAAATAGTGATATAAATAAGTACTTATAGGTAACACATTACTTTTTGTACCAAAATAATGGTATAATTAACTAGATATTATTAAATCCTTATTATTTGTGTTAAAGTAATGCAGATAGTAAGCTGCTGTCATTACTGGTATTGATAAAAGTAACGTCATATCATTACCGTTTCTACACTGGGAAGTAAAGTTTTTTTGTTTTTTAGGGGAAATTATTTTTAATTTCGATTTTCGGGATATTAGATGTGAAACAAAAACTCTAGGCTTTCGGTATTTCGGGTTTCGGGTTTTGTTAAAAAATTTGTTTATGTGATGTTCTTCTATTAATAAAAAAGTATTTTTTTTTGTTATTAAAAAGTTCTGTTTTAATATAATGTGACCAGACGATAGCAATTGTAGTCAAAAACAAATAAAATTTCACTTGAAGAAACGACGACTAATATTTCATTCAATTCAATATTTCATTTAATGAACCTCATATGTAATTAGAAAATAAACAAACATTTTTTTTTATTTTTATTTTTTTAACGACTCAAAAAAAATTAATGTATACTCATAAAACAGTCATTGATGTGGTTTGTTTTCTTAATTGAACTACGAGATTAAAAATAATGAAACTGTATTACAACCCAAACAACTACAAATTTTTTAGAAGAGGTTCCCTGATTGCATTTGTGTTAAAGTAATGCAGATAGTAAGCTGGCGTCATTACGGGTAGTGAGAAAAGTAATGACATATCATTTTCGTTTAAAAAATTTATTTCATAAAGAACTTCGCTAGGAGAATTTGAATTATGTAAAGTATAAACTATGTGTTATATTTAAATATAAAAAAAATAAAAAAATAAATTAAAATTGATAACAATTGAATGTCCTTTAACAACGATTGTGTTTTTATTTTTATTTTTTTTTTGCAGAAATCAAGCTTAATTTTTTGCACTAAACTTGGGAATCGACAATTTATACGCAGTATATTTATTGTTAAAAGGATTATTATTGTTAATATCTTTTATATAACTGCCACATACGATTTTATATTCTTTTTTATTATCAGTTTAAAGTTTGTACTATTTTGTGTTTAACTATAAAAAGCTTTTTTTTTAATAACAATTAAATTAATAATCTTTAATATTTTTCATATAAATATTGACAACAATACATAAAATAAAAAAGAAATTGTCATATATCTTTAGTTTAAAAAATGTATTTAAATTTGAATATTTCAATTTATTGTTGTTTATCGGAATATGAACACCTGCTTTATATTTATAAATATTATTCAAAATATTAAATTTATATCAATAAAGATTAGAGTTGAATAATTATTTTCAAACGAATCTATACAATAGAAAATAAACTAAAATTAAGAAATTGTTATTACCAGTGGCGTACAGGATACTAGAGAATATCGTACTGTTATAATAAAGTATATCGATGGCTTATATTAAATAGCCCGTATGTACAAAAATACAATTGCCCAGGAGAGCAAAAAAACTGATTCTTTCTCGAAATATATTTTTTAAATTAAACTTTCTTCTACAATATTGTTTAGAAATTACAAATGATTTATATGTATTCTTTTGTAATTTGTATTTTCGTAATTTACTTCGCAAATGCACATATGGGCTTCTGCATTAAAATTTTTATAAAATTTATTTGTAATACTATTAGAAACAGGCTTTTGTATAATAAGAAAATATATTATACAAATATTAAAGTTTTAATGATTTTTTTAACATTTTTTTTAAAGTTCATTTAAAATTACCACTAAAAACAAAAGTAACATTTTAGTGTTAAGGGAATGTTCCCTTCTGTAGACTGTTACCTGTTATCAATTACAATTTCCGCTATCGCTATTTTAAACAAGTTTCGACTAAAATACAGACGTTTTGATTGGTTTTTTTATGTCATTTCAGCAAATAAAATTTAAAGCGTAAATAACACAAAAAGTTTAAAAAATTTTCCAAGTCGTATTTTTGTTAATGGTAGGAATGGTATTCAAAATTATATTAAAACTGATTTATTCCACAAATAAATATAACAAATAAAGCAAACATGTGAAAAATAAAATTTTCATAATGTTCCCTAAAGTAGACCTTTCCCAGCAAATAAAGTGCTTACCCAGAAGGAGTTCTGGAAGGTATTAATTCATTTCCGAGCTCTTCCGGAACATTTCCAGAAGGCATGATTTTTGTTCGCGATGTCCCACTTGCTATGCCCCTTATAAGGAGGTGAAAATTGCGTCTTTCAAGTGCTCTAAGAAGCAATAAACTCATGACTTCGTAGGCTATAAAACGGGTTTTTTTTTGTTGACAATATTAATGCTTCATGGTATGAACTCTTTACTGCTTCATTATAAGCATTATTCACTGCTTCGAAGAAGGCACAACAGAATGCCTTCCTTAATTGCTTTATTGTATGTAAGGCGATGAAGCGCTATTTTGGAAGCACACAAATGTAGTTACTGCTTACTAAAGCAAGGTTTTTTTTTGCTGGGTTGCTGGGTCCTATTTTTGTGAATTTTTTTTTGCAAGTTTAGGTCTCTTTTGTGTAATTTACGCTTCACTTTAACTATTCTGGTCTATTTTGGACAAATATTTAACATGTTTTATATAAAAAAAAAATATCATTTGTTTACAACAATTACAAAAAGTTAGCATTACATATGGCAACCCCTTAGCAGCTTAAAACTATACATAAAACGTTTTAAAATTAAGTCGCCACGGGAAAATGATCTATAGCCAAAAAATTGCCAAGGACTTGTAATATAAGCTGATGTTTTTTTTTTTTTTGATTTGGAATATTCAATTCAGTTTTTCTATAAAGCCCATTTACCCAGGTATATGGCACATTAGCAAACTTTCTCTTACTTAAAAATGGCACTCGTAATCTAAATCTTGCAAATGCTTCTTCTATTTAGTTGACGACATTGAAAGCCTTCCTGTGTGCGATTAAAAAATGCATCCAAAAATTTAATTTTTAATAAAAAATATTTTTTCAAGCAGATCAACTTACTAAAAAGATTTCATTTACAAATTTTAAAATAAAATTAAAGATAATTTTTTTTTTAATTGTGAACCTATCAAAAAGGAAAATTTTAATAACTAAATGCTTTAAGGGGCCCATACACGACACCAGCATGCATGCGCAATCAAGTGATTGTGCATGCCGATTGACAGTGTGTGGGGTTGTGGTGCGATTGCACATGCCGATTGAGCAAAATCAAAAACAGTTTGATATTTTTATGATTGTACCAGCATGCATGTATCGTGTGTGGTGAAATTAACTCAGTTTTTAAAAGTTTTCAAGCAGTAAACAACACCATGAATGTGAAGGAAAAATTATTTTGGGGAGAATTCCTCGATTTATACAAGTCAATGCCGTGTTTATGGAAAATTAAATGTTCAGAATATAGCAATCTTGATTTGAAAAGCGAATGTTATAATAAAATGGTTGAGAAATTAAAAGAATTTGATACAGATGCCAACAGAGACAAAGTAGTATCCATGACGACCTTCTCTACACACTTTTTGTAAAGAAATGAAAACTGTACTAGCATGATGGTGTGGTGTATGCTCAAAAGCTCAATCACACAATCATTTGATTGTGCATGCATGCTGGTGTCGTGTATTGGCCCCTTTACGAATATTAGAAATCGGAAAACAATTTTCATTACATATTTTTGAGATTTTTTAAAACAAATTAAAACGTTAATAATAGCGCTATTTTTTTTTTTTAATTTAAAATACATTTCTTTCGAAACATGTTTTTTATTCGACCCGTTTTTTAACCGCTAAACCTTTCTAATAATTTTATGTCCTTTACAAGATATCGAAGTTTCCGGGGGTTCACGACTTACACTGAGCTTACATGGAAATTAAATAAAAATTCAATTCAAAAATTCAATCAATATGTGGCTTTTAGCCAGAAAATTTGAGATAAACAAATTTAAACAGGCCCCTTTTTTAAAAATGCAATTTAATTAATTTTTACCAAAAAAAAAAAACATTACAAAATATTTGATCGAAATTGCTATAAGTCGCTCTCAAATTATTTTGCGGACGTCAATATATTATAGAAACGTTAATCTCCAAAATAATAAACATATATAATATAACCCACCTGGGTGGGTAGAACATTATCAAATCTCCGTGAAATGCACAGTGGAGCGCATTGCAAGTGTATTCGGTATTTTTGAATGGTTGATCGGATTGGAACATGATTTTACACTCATGTTAGTGTCACGTAAATATGCTTAAGTTCCAAAATTAAATTTAATTTCTTTAACCCATTAATGCCTGACCCCCGATTCCATTGTCCAATATCGATGAAATTTCACACATTCTTTACTTAAGGGTTTGGAAGTTATTTGATATAATTTTCTTTTCGATTTCCCATAATTGGGACTTATGAATTAACCACTGATATAAAATAATTCCTCTGTGGTTTTTTAATTAAATTATTTTGTTATGCTCTTTCATGTAAAACTCTTCATTTTTACTTAAAAATAATCGATATTT
Organism: Delia radicum; assembly: GCA_021234595.1. Classification (NCBI taxonomy): domain Eukaryota; kingdom Metazoa; phylum Arthropoda; class Insecta; order Diptera; family Anthomyiidae; genus Delia; species Delia radicum. The sequence goes on from CM037854.1 coordinate 105,573,974, forward strand.
CAAGCAAGGGTACTTCATGAAACTGTAAAATACTTATTTTAATGGTCATGTCATGAAATCATACCTGTAGCCCAAGTGAGTGGTCCTACCCAGCTACAAATTTTTTGCACTTTAAAGAATACCTTACACTATAAGCCAACAATAAAGTTTTCCGATGTGTCGCTTCTCCAATTTTGCAGAGGCAATTTCAATTCTTTATATGTAAATTTTGCAGACAATTGAACAGATAATTACCAACCCCCAATTTTACACCAACATTTTCCTAAAGTATTTTTATCCTTTCTCCACCTACCTGTAAAAATCAATTGTATGCAACTCTTACCTGGCTTTAGCTATACATTTTTTTAGATGGCTCCTTTTTGAGTATTTAAATACCTAATAGGCAGGAATGTGTTAAAACGAGCTGAGTTAGGGTGGATTGTATGAGCAACATATGGCTTAAAACGTATTAAGTGTTGTATTCTTCAACCAATTTTTATGACCGTTACACTTTTCAAATCTGCATGCAAAGGCTTACAAAAAGTGTTATAACACAATTTGAAGTATCTTTTATAATTTTGAAGATATTACACATCGGAAAATATGTTTTTCTAAATTGGTCCAGCTTTTTTTTTTTTTTTTTTTGAAAATCGTTTAAATCGCAAATGCAGATGAAATCATATGTGTTTTTAAGTTTAAATGTATTCCAATTTACTTAGAAAAAAATAATTAATTTTGACATCCTGTATATTATTTATAAATTAATTTAATTTCAATTTACAGAGCAGACGATTTGATAACTTTCATCTAAAAAATGTATTAAAATTAGTAATTACCACATTTATCTGATGATCTTTGATAGAAAAAGAGCCTTTAATTTTAATTTGAAATTTAAAATGAATTCACAAAGAATGAACTGACTCCTTTCGTTTTAGTTTTTGAAATTTTTTCTGTAGCGGTTAAAAATTTTCTATTTTGTTACTTTCACAAAAAAATTTTTAATTAAAAATAAAATCATGTAAATCGAGCTAATTTCCGCATCCCTCGCATGACACGAGAAATAGAAAAAAATCGTGTAAAACTAGCATCGTGTAAGTAAATAGAGGGAAAGGTGAATGTAGTGTTCTAACGATTCACCCGAATTCAGATCCTGTAAAATCTATTATGCTCATCTTTCAAACTTAAGCTTATTTGCCGGTGAAAGGTAATCGTATACAGTTACATTGCGCCTCAATGTGCAGAAAGCGGGATTTTGATACTATTCTAATCAATTCGTATATCGTCGGTTAGTCTGCAAGTAGTGCTATTTTGATTTTTGTATTCTATAATTCAGCTCACCGCACTGTAACAGAGATTAAATACGGATTTCTTTTAATGCAATATTTTAGTTAATAAGGTAATGAATCATTAAGACATATGATGTCAATAAAAGCTCTCCTGAAAAGCACACATAATAAACACATAGCGCTACTTGCAGGTAAACAGACGATATGACATTAACATTTTCATAATATACGGAATTCCATAACCCAATTTAAGAGCAATTTGCTGATTTTCATAAATTATAATTTGTGTTACTTCAAAAATATTAAAATCGCTTATTTAAAAACTATTTTTTGGAAGGATAGTCTAACGTTTCATAGCGTTATAAAAATATAAATTCACTTTGTACTATTCCCTTTTCTCTCCAACACCTCCGGCTATGTACAGAAGCAACAGGATTAGATAAAAAGCAAACAATTTTGGTTAAATCATAAATATTTCTTACAAATATAATAATAAATGAGATTTTTATATTGTTCGATTTAAACAAATGTCTATTATTTATCAATATTCAAAAGTGCCATGGAAAACTAATTTGCACAAATATAACAAATACAAGGAAGGATTTTATTTATGCTTAAATTAAAGAAAGTTTTTAAGTCTGTCCTTCCTTTGCATGTCTGTCTCAATTGCCATTAGAGTTGTAAAGTTTTATCGTTTCTAATCAACAAAACAAACATTAAATACAGAAGTAAAATATGTACGAATATAAAATAAAACGTATACTTGTTTTCTTTTCATACTCTTAAACTAAATCATACGTAAAGTAAAGTAAAATAAAACAAAAGAAACTTTTCCTAAACAATTTTAACCCTAAAAAGGTCAAGATGACAATTCTATGTAACAAGTCATAAACAGGCTTTGAAACACATATATTTTAATCAGGCTCAGATCCAGTTGCAGGGAAAAAGGGACATTCCTTCCCAAACCTAAATTTTTAAATAAAAAAATGTGAAAAGAGTTTAAAAACTTAATTAGAAATACTCTAATTCCCCTTCCCAAAACCTTTATCTGGATAAGCGCCAACTTTTAATATACGAGTACCTATGTACGCTAAATTCAAATCTGATTTTTTTTTTTGTCAATATCGCTGTTTTTATGTTTATATCATTCCTCTCATTTTTTCGTATATTTCGCTTAATTTTTTTTTTTTTTAATTTTATCTCAAAATCATGAATTCTTTTTTTAAGAATATAAATCTATACAAAAATTATCTTTAATTTTAATATAGTCATGTCGATGTTTGTATCAGTATATCTCTCTGGTATTGCAATGCAGTGGAAAACTTAGCATGTTTAGTTTTATCCCTATAAATTGTTTGTATGCTAAAAACTGTAAAGTTTATTACAATGTATAAACTAAGAAGACAAGAATGGAGCAAAATTGATGATTAATAGGTTTTTTGTTAAAGTTCTGCATATTATAAAGGCTCTAGCTTTTCTACAACTTCGGGTTCTGATGAGATATTTAGCCAGATGGAAATACTAGTATAAGCCTAGCTAATATGTTTGATTTGCTTTATTTTTGTAAATATACGGAGGTTAAAAGCTTGTTAAAAACAAAAAACTAATAAAACTGTAAAAAATATACTAGAGCCAGAGTAAAAACTAAAATTTTTTTATAAAAATATAACATTTTTTGTCTTCAAATTTTAGTAAGGTCATGATGCTTGTTAGGAAAAGACCCTAACCACTTGATTGATTACTAAGAAGACAAGAATGGAGCAAAATTGATGATTAATAGGTTTTTTGTTAAAATTCTGCCTATTATAGAGCCTCTAGCTTTTCTAAAACTTTGGGTTCTGATGAGATCTTTAGTCAGATCGAAATACTAGTATCAGTCTAGCTAATATGTTTGATTTGCTTTATTTGTGTAAATATACGGAGGTTGAAAGCTCGTTATAAGTTGAAAATTCCAATAAAGCCATTTTTGTATTTAAACTAAAAATCGATTTAAAACATTTTGAAATATTTAGAAAATAAGAAATTCTAATATATAAAAAATTAAGTATGAAAAGTAAATATAAAAACCGCGATACTTCAGAAAATACAAATAAAAAAACTCCTTGCCTTGTTTGAACTCAGCGTAGCTGGGGTGAAAAAAAATTTTTAAGGTGAAAAGACAATTTTGTGGTGAAAAAAAAAATTGAGGTTTAAAAATGTTTTTCAACTTTGAATTTTATTAATTTCTAGACGTCTGGTGAAAATCTGAGGTACCTTTACACTTTTACTCATAACTACTGAACCGCATGGCCAATTGCTCATTTTCAATAAAAAAAAATTATTTTTTGAGAAAAAAAAAATGTTTGTTGTTGTTTATTGGAGTAAAAAACACGTTGTTGCTTTGGTTTCTACCAATTTTTTAAACTTATTGGTTTTCATAAAAAAGTACAAAATTTGATTCAGTTATTATTATTAACCTTATAAAGCGCAAATAGATGTGTAACCATTACCCATGAACAACAGTTCATTCAATTAATTCAGAAAATGGATTAATAAAATTTAATCAAACAAAGTCCAATTGTATTAATTTGTAATTATTTTGAATAAAATCAGAATTTTGGTCTTATCTGATTGACATTTTTTTTGCTTTTGAATATTAGTACAACAACTCTTACAATATGTTTATATTGGGTAACCTAAATGAGGAAGAAAATTTGCAACATTTCCTGGGAAAATGCCCGATTTTTAAAGAATATAGAATAAATGATAATGAATTAAATCTTAAATGGAGTGGAAGTTGAAAGTTGGAATAAATTAGTAACATATAATATAAATGCCCTTTCTAATAGGAAACAAATTTTAAATAAAATCTATTAATTGTATAATATTCTTAATATCAATTTAATATTATTTATATTTTGTTTGTATTGATATACTTATATTACGTATTCAGATAAAAACGAATTACCTCAAATCAAACCTCTGAACGACGACTTAATGTCATTGACGTAAGTTCAACATTTCAAATTTATTAGAACAAAATCAGTGTTCACTTATTTAATTTTATAATTTGAAACTAAAGAACAATTATCTATCTATCTCTATCTGTATTAGTAAATGCAATTAGATATGATCAATAGTTGTTAAATAACCGGATTCATGTAATGTCGTATATAATGTAAACATCGTATTTTTATAATATTGGTGTCATAAATGTTATACATTTTGTTTTGTAGTTTTTCAAACATTTGAGTGATTGGTTATAACAGTAATATAATATTATACGGATTCATGAATCGATGTAAACATTGTATTTTTCATCACATTAGTTTCATAAATGTTTTACCAACCCTGAAAAGTTTATTTGACCATTTTCTATTTATTTTTTTGTTTCTATATTTCAAACATTTAAAAAAAGGAAAATTAATTGTTTTGATTTTTGTCAAATAATATTAAATTAAATATATACACGAATATTCTTTTAAGAAAGAATCGTGAAAATTAAGAATATACAAATTATTATATTTAACAATTATAAAGATGCGTACATGCAATTGCATTGTGCACTTATACACCATATAAAGACTTATTATGAATTACCCAGATATGTTTCACCTTATAGGCAATATCTTATCAATATATAGAACTGAACAAGCTCTTATTTTATCAAATAAGTTTTTAATCACATATAATACTTTTGAATTATATTATTTTTTCACGGGTAAAACATTGTGGACAAATTAAAGATTAAGTTAAGCTTTTCAAAGAGGACCTCGCAGATAAAAATACGGGTTACCCCAGATGTTTAAATAGTATTAATTGTCGAACTGTAAGTTCAGATTTTTAGTTATCATAATTAAACCTTACAGTTAAATAGGAAAATCAAAGTTCTTTTTTAAACGTAAGAGAAAAAATGAACATTTAACTAAGATCTTATAAACTTTAAATGAAAATGTAAACTTATTGTTCAACAATTTTAATTTAATGTGGTTCTATTACACTTTATTTTAAAGTTTTTTAAAACGTAGTTTTGTAATCAAATATTAAACCACTTTTTATTGCAATTTGACCTTTTAAATAATATTGTTTTTTTATTAAAACTTTTTTTTGACATACAAAATTTTCAAAAAAATTACAAAAAATATATAGTATGTAATGTTTGAAAGTATAAATACAAAAAATGATCATATAAAATAAAATATGAACATTAATGACCATATTGATCATATTGTCCATATATGGTAATGTAAGTTAATTTTTCTAACATATATGATCATATAAATAATATATACGATCATATATAGAATGCACATATAAAATAAAATATGAACATTAATGACCATATTGTAAATATATGGTAATGTAAGTTAATCTTTCTAACATATATGACCATATATGATCATACAAAAAATATATACGATCATATATAGAATGAAAATATAAAATAAAAAATGAACATTAATGACCATATTGTCCATATATGGTAATGTAAGTTAATTTTTCTAACATATATGACCATATATGATCATATAAAAAATATATACGATCATATATAGAATTTTTTAACCGGGCATGCATATTTGTATTGCATATGTGTGAAAGAGAACAACCGCATGAATCGAATGGTTTTTGAGTCAGTAAAATACAATAACAACTTTCCAAAATAGAGCTCTTCAAAATTTCATACTTCTGGGATTTTTTTGAAAATTAAAACAACCATAAAAAAATCGTGAGTTTTTGAAAAATTAAAAAAAACTGAATATGGAGATGTATTATGGGCTCCATTGAGTATAGGTGTACAAATAATAACAAAATTTCTTTACGAAAATCTAAATTTTGAAATGAATATCCTCATAACATTTCTCATTTTGGAGCCAATTTTCTTTAAAAGGTTAACCTCAAAGTTTGAATTTTTTGCTTTGCTTTGATTTTGTTTCTTTTTCTTCTTTTATCACTTTAACTACTTTACAACAAAATCCAGCCAACTCACATAAATAATTTGTTCAATGGCACGAGTAGAAAGTACTATATAATTCCAATACTGTAGTTTTTTGCTGTTGTTTTTTCTACTTGTCGTTTGATATTAATCGAAACACGAAATATTATGGTTTTATGGCAAGTTATCATAAATTTCCAAAAATTTTCTTTCATTTTCATTTATGTATGATTTTTTTGTTTATACCTCAACCTGAAAAAATCTGGTAATTGGTTTATTTTTGCTGGGGGAAAATATAAAAAACTTTATGGGACAATAAGACAGCAAGTTCAATACTTTCAATAACAAGAAATTATTGGATTTCATACAAGGTTGGCTGACTTGAAGGTAAAGTAGTTTAATTGCCTGCTACTTTTAACAAAAGTTTCATTAGTGTTTGGAATGGTTAAGAAAATATTGAAATGGATTTTAAAAATAAAAACCATATAGATACTATCACTTATGTGTTTTTTTTTTATTTTTATTGAAAAATTTAAAATGTTTATATAAATTTGAAACTACTTTAAAAGAAACAACAATCGAAAGAATTGTGCAATGCATTCACACAATTTTTTTATAAAAATTCTTTTACGTATACGCTCAGAAAAGTTCTGTAGTTACTACACACAGAGAAATAAAGTACCAACAGAATTGTAAAGTGTAAATTAAGGGTGACAACTGATAAATTCAGTTAATACAACGATATTTACATTAGATTTCTGAATATTGTGGGTGTTGCAACTTAAATTCAGTTGAATTAACCGAACTTTGTTATGAAAACTAATTTAAAGTTGTGTTAACCGTCTGAAATTCGAAATAACCGAGTTTGAGTCGTAGTAACCAAATTTCAGTAGGCAAATGCCAACATTTTTCTCTGTGTGTACATGACAGCTATTTTTGTAGTTATGCGGTTGCAGTTATTTTAACTGTAATTGCAGTTTTTTGACTTAGAAAAATACATTTCAGAGTTTTCGAGGGTTGTATTTTAAACAGCCTATCAAAATTACTGCATTTCAGTAACAGTTGTTTGGGCTTTTTAACAAAGTGTGTTTATCTTTCGATACACGTTGTCCGATTTTCTAGTAAAGGAATTCGAGAAGAATGTTTGTTTCTTATTGTTAGTCAAGAAAAGAAAACGGAAGAAGACGCGACGTAGTGAAAAGTCAAAAAATTAAGAAAATTACTTGAAACTTACTTTTTTATTATTTTATTTTTTTTTTCTCATACTTTTTAACTTTCAGATCCAAACAGATGTAAATTGAAGTCAATAGATTTGACTAGAGTGAAGTTAGCCCATTTTTATATTCCACTTTTTTAGAATAAAAGAAGTGAGCTGACTTCACTGCAGTATACAGTAGAGTGAAGTTGTCCCACTTTTTTATTTAAATTGTAAACGTAAATTTTAAAACAAAGAAATGCAAAAAAAAAAGAAAAAACAATCTGAATAATAACAAAAATCAAAAAAATTGAAAATATAGTCACGAGCGGGCTTGTGTATCCCTTTTAAATCAAAAGCGGGCCAGTTGAAAAAAATATTAAATTAAAATCTTAGGAAAATTTAATCACTCCAGATTACAAGACACACCCATGTATTCTTCAGAAGACTGAAATTTCAAAAAAAAGTTAAAAGAAAAAAAATATATTGCAGATTTGTGAAAAAAATTTCAATGTCAAAATCAGAATACAACCCCTTTAAACTGAACCATGAATAAATTCTTGAAAAGAGGGAAATTTTAAAAAAATATTAAAAATCTTAGGAAAATTCCCTTACTGCAGTTTTTAAATATATATGTCATTAAAATAAATATCAGAAAGTTGTAAAAAAAATTCATGCACGAAATCAGAACACAAGGGCATTAAACTGAGACATGAAATCTTTCGAAAATTCCTCCCTCCAGTTTTTATAAATGTTATCAAAAAAAAAAAAAAAAAAAAAAAATAGCGGATTTGTTAAAAATACGAGGATATCAAACTAAACCAAGAGGGTATTCTTCAAAATAGAAAATCTGAAAAAAAAATTTTTAATCTTAGGAGAGTTCTTATATATATTATTAAAAAAGATATTAGAAATGACGAAATCAGGATACTGGAATATAAAAAAATTTAAAAACTTTTGGAAAGTTTCCTCATTTCAGTTTCTATATATGTTATTAAAAAAGATATCAGAAAGTTGTAAAAATAATTTAAGGACGAAATCAATATACAAGGACATTAAACATAACCATGGGTTATCATTCGAAAGAGGGGAATTTAAATAAAAAATAAAATTCTTAAATGTCACTCCAGTTTTTATATATGTTGTCAAAAAAGAAATCATAGATTTGCGAAAAAAAATAAGGATACAAGGACATTAAACTAAACCATGGGTTTTTTCACATTAGATGAATTTCCAAAAAATTTAAAAATATTAGTTATTTTTCATCACTCTAGTTGTTCTTTATGTTACCATAACAGATATCACACATTTGTGAAATAATGTAAATACCTGTAATGACTTGGTTCACATTAATCAATCGCTGGTCCATATTATAATTGATATTAAAGCAAAGCACTTAACCCCACCGAAGTTAAATAATAAATGCGGACTATGAACACAAAAGCTTAAATAAATGCGCCAACTTTCCATTAGGTGGCGAGCAACAACTGTTCTTAAACTTATCATTTCGCGCAATTAAAGAGTTGGCATGCCCGAAGCCCTTCATATTTCTGCACCTTTCATCTCTTCTCTATTAACTTTCCAAACACAGTAATAAAATAGAAAGAATTTCCTATTTAGTGTGGCTCTCTTTTCAAAAACTGCAGATAAAAAAATATCAGATCAAAATTGCTTCGCAACCAGAATTCAGAAATATTTAATTCTCATGTAGTAGATTGAAAAATATTGTAAATTATAACGAATCAATAAAAACTAGAGATGAAAATGGTTGTCATGAAGAGAATACTGTTTTATTTAACTCAGCTAAAATATAACATGAAAGTGTTAAACCTTATGATGAACAAATGCAAACAAAAAATATTTTTTTTTTGAAAATCTGCGATATCTGCTAAGATTTAAATTTTTTTTTTAAATTTCCTTGTAGTTTGATTTCGTCCGTGTATTTTTTTACGAATTTATGATAACTTTTTTAGTAACATATACAAAAACTGAAGTGAAGAAACTTTCCTAAGAATATAATTTATTTTTAAATTTTCCTTTTGGAAGGACACTCATGGTTTAGTTTGATATATTTGTATCCCGATTTCGTCTTTTAAATTTTTTCAGGAATATGTCATATCTTTTTTAGTAACATATATTAAAACTAGAGTGAGGAAATTTTCATAAGATTTTTAAAATTTTTATAAAGTTTTCTCGTTTGAATGATATTCCCATGGTTCGGTTTGATGTCCTTTGTTTTGACTTCGTGCTTGATCTTTTTTTACAACTTTCTGATATACTTTTTAATAACATGTATAAAAACTGGAGTGATGGAACCTTCCTAAGGTTTAAATTTCTTTTTGAAATTTCCCTCTTTTGAAGGATATCCCCATGGTTCAGTTTGAAATCTTTGTATCATGATTTCGTCCTTGGATTTTTTTTGCAATTCTGCGATATTTCTTTTTTGATAAGATACATAGAAAATGGAGTGACGAAATTTTGCAAAGAATTTAATTATTTTTTTTTTTAATTTACTTCCTCTTAATGATACCCTCTTGGTTCAGTTAAATGTCCCTGTACTATGATTTCGTCCTTTTTTTAAATTTAAAAGAGAAGCAACACTCAGGAAACACTTCCTATTAATCACTGTGTTGCTTTCTTTGGAAAGGGGATAGTGGAGAGATAAAAGTTGGTGAAAGATGAAGCGCTTCAAACATGGCAACACTGTAATTGGCGAGATGATAAGTCTTAGAACAGTTGTTGGTCGCCACCTGATGTAGAGTTGGCGAATTTATTGAAGCTTTTTGTTTCATAGCCCTGATTCGTTGTTTTACTTCGGTGGGGTTAAGTGCTATGGGAACACCGAAGGTGGGCGCAGCGATACATATAAGTGATAGAAAACTCATACATATTATTTTTTCTGAATTGATGTTGTCGTCAGCGCGAATCGAACCCGGGACCAACGCGCTAACCATTATACCAACGCGTCCAATGCGCTAATCATTATACCACAACGCACCACGTTTTGGTACATATACGATTTTTGACAAAAGTGGGCCAGCTACAGTGGGCTAACTTCACTTCGATACATTTACTAAAAAAAAAGAATTTCGATTTCGCTGTTTGGTGAAAAGTTGAATTGTGTTTTACAAGTCAAACTAAAATTTTCCGATTTACAATCTTTCGTATTTTGTGGTTTTTGTAATTTTATACAGTTTTAGGTATTCCAAGTGGTCTTTAGTGCACCAATAATGGGTTACAAATATCACAAACTTTAAAGAAATTGAAGTAATTTTGTTGAAAATGTATGTTTGTTGCATGTGACATTATAAACTGTTATTTCCAAACACATTTTGACTTGTGGCAACTAAACGCTGGCTCAATTCCACTAAAACCGAAATCAAATTAAAGGTTTTAATGAGCTTTATACTACAATCGAAAAAGCATCAAAACAGTTAAAGTACTTTACATTTTAATGAGCAAACAAAATTTTTATAACCTCAAAACCCATTCTAATATAAAATTTTTAATTTCGAATTTAACACACTAGATAACCCGGCAAAAATGCGTGTTTTCCAAAATTATAGCGGTTTTCAAAAAAACAAATTTTTTGAGTGTAATTTTATATTTGTTGTAATATATATTTAGAAATATGATAAATTCAATGATACCTAAAAATGTATGTATATTTAATTAAATCCAAGCAAAGATTGTAATTTTCGTATTTTTAATTCGTTTGTAACTTAAAACCGCCATAAATGTTGCGTCGTTAAATATAAATGTTTAACGCGAATGGTTATTCATGTCATACAAAAAAAATTATGAAAATATTTAGCCACAAATTTTTGAAATTCGAAATATGTATGTTCTTGTCTACAATATTGTTTCATCTAATGAAAATTTTATTTATTCAAATTATTTAGCATTTTGCTTTTTAATTGTTTAGTATCTACATATTACCATATTTTCTCTCTTCCATTTGAAGAGTTCAAGCGAATAACGGACTACAGATTACCCTTTTAAAACGGAGCTTTTTATCGTTTTATTTCATTTTAATCATAAAGGAACAGAAATCTGCAAAAACTTCAATGTCAAAAAAGTGGTATATATACCCTTATTCGCTTTCACTCTTCATTTGTATTTAAAATACCACTTTAAAATACTTTCAGAACATGTCCATTATTGTCGTAATAATAATTATATAAACAATTTATATCCACTTAAATGACGCTTCTAATTAAATATTGCACAATCAGAACAGGTGTCACTAAAATAACAATGAAAATTTTTAATAAACAATTTAATAGAAATCAATAAACATATTATAGCATATGACTCATTCCAAAAAATTTCGATTCGATTTTAGTCGTTTTTCGCATGGATCTATTTGAATTTCATTAAAAGTGAGCACATCGTTATTCAACGTTCATTTGATATATGTGCTGCATTACATATGGGCAAGTCCCAGAACCAGTCCACCAACCAAAAATTTTTGAAATTGATTCAACTTTATTATTTTTTTTAATGGAACATTAGACGAGATATATAATTTTATAAATATATAAAAATAATTTTATTTCGATGACCATTAATACAAAAATGCTTACCAAATCCTACCCTACCTCAGATCCTTTAATGTTATAAAAAAATTAACAGTTTTTAGGTGTTATATCATTAATTTAGTGTTAACATAGATGGCCCGATCGAAAGCCATATTTTTATCCATTCAATTCTCTTCAATTTTAGTTAAAAAAAAATTATTTACTATTTGAAAAGATTGAAATTGGGTATAAAATGTTAAGTCCATGCGTTGTAGCGTGCGTCACGGAAAATAAGTTATTTTTTATATTGTGAGTAGAATGAAATTTTTTTTTGCAAGTCGTCTATAATTTTAAAACCAATTTCATTTCCTGCTTTTAAGAAAATAAAAAATTAAAATTCTACAAGCGTGTGCCATGATTTGTGTTCTCCCAACAATTACACTAAAAACCTTTGCAATTGTAATATTGTTTTCTTATCCCTTCGCTTCTTATCTCTATTTTTCGCCTATATGCGAAAGTGTTGTTGATTTGATCTTTGCTATAGATACGATTGGAGCTGTATAGATAGGTATTGGAGCTGTTGTGAAGAGAAAAATTTGGCAGATGGTTAAAGTTCAAAATCTTATACTTAATAACGCCCACGACTTTTTTAGATTGGTAAAAAAATATATAAATGGCATTTATATTTCATATGTAAGCAGTACATATTCAAAAAAAATACGACTGGGTTTCTTTCGGAGAGGTGGGCTAACATAAAGAGCATTCCCGGAATTAAAAGCAAGTATTATTTTTCATAATTTAATGAAAATGAGCTCGAAATAGCACTCACGGCAAACTCGTCAAAACATAAAACTAATTTATAAACATAAAATAAGTATTTTATTAAAAATGTTATTAAAAACTAACATAAATTGGTTCGTTAACTAAAATACAATTATAATACAATTTAAATACAATTGTGTTTATTTATATGCTACTATAAAAAATGTAACGTGCGTTACGTAGCGTGCGTCGCAAAGGGTTCACGATATTTGAAAAAAAACGAGAACATTTTTTGGCTGCAAATAAGCTATTTTAGAATTCTCTTATATTCAATTTTCTTTTAAGTATTAGATTTTGTGTGCTTTATTATGCAAAATTCGCTAAAACTAACGAAAACAAACTTCAACTTTCAAAGTTACTTCCACTTTTTGTAGCGTGCGTCACAAAACTTTGTGATCAATTATTTTGCAACAAATAGCTGTTAAAAAATTATGTTTTTTGCCATTCGAAAGTACGCTTAAAGCCCACTAAACACTATGTATGTTGAAGGTATGGCTTTTTAAAGACCAAAAAAAAGTGTATGTTTTAATCCGAATACGAGTACGAATGTAGCGTTCGTCACGCAGGATTTGCGCATATTTAAGTACCAACAATTAAAGGATATTTGAGATTATTTTTTTTATATATTTATTAGTAATCATATAATTGCAAATTATATCCTATTACCCTAACCCAGCACTAGCTACTATGGCTTTTGGCTCGTTGTATCGTAACATACCGATGCCTTTGGTGGAAATCGAACCTACGAATACAGAATGCAATATGTTTTTTTATTGTTTTACGATGTAAATTTTTATTTTAAATTAAACCACATCTCTACATAGAATAAAAATCTTAAAAGAAAACTAGTATAGATATTAAATGCAAAGAAAATTAATAAAGCATATTATCATCTTTAAAATTTTCCATTTTGAATTTTTGCGAATAACAAATATATTTCCACTCACAAGAACTTTTCCATAAAAAATCAACACTTATTTAAAAGTTTAATCGGAAAAGTTGTTTCAATGGAATATACAGTTTAATTACCAAAGAAATATATTTTTTTGACTTTATGTCTGTTATTCAATAAAAAAAAAGAAAAAGAACTTTCGGTAACAGTTAAAGCATTCAGTTAACATTTTCTATTTAAAACAAAAAGTTGTTATTTTATATTGAGTATTGAAATAAACGAAAACAATCTATTATTTTTATGGATTTTGTTAATTAATTTTTCAACAGTTGAAAATAAAGTAAAAAATATAATTGTTTTAAACGACAAGTAAGTTGTCCTGTTTTTAACTGATTTTCAGTTAATTTAATGTGTATCTTCATTAGTCTTTACAGAAAAAATATTGTGTGTGTACTAAAGTTTTTATTTTCTAGAACAAATCTTGTAGCCAATCTAATCAGTTCTATCTTTTCGCACAATAAACAAGATTCAGCTTATTTTTGGTTGCCGTAATAATAAGAATTTCGAGCTATATCCTAAGAAACCTAAACTAAAAAAAATTTTGTGAATGCATTTGAGGTGTGTCAAAATAAGTATATTTTGTTTACAAAAATATATTTTAAATTCATTTACATGTATTTGACAAACATATTTAACTTTAACAATAGTTGTTTTAGAAAACAATTCTAACAAAACCAGATTAAATAAACCGTATGAAAAAAATAATTTTCCAATGCAATTTATTATTTAAATTAAATAGTAGTCAATTTTGAAATATTAAACAAAATGTTAAACAATTAATAAATAGGCAATTAACCTTAAGTGCAAAATATTCAGTAGGTATATTCAGAAAAATTCCTGAAATTAAATACCATTGATATAAACAATATAATATATAATTTGTTATAAAATTAACCGTACGATGCATACCCAACTTTTCTTCTAGAACACACACCCGGGATACGTTTGTACCTACTACTACCTTCTACCTGGTTCAAGAGCCAAATGTTGTGTGTAGGTGTCGAATTTGGAAGCTCGTACCTCCTGAACCATTGATCCGAATTGGATCAAATGACCTTCAAAAGATTAGAAATTACTTATATTTCCTAGATCCGAAATCTTTATGCTCTCTCTAAATTAAGCAGTTCCTGAGTTACAGCATTGCAATGTTGCAAGTGGATACATTTGACCCCGGGTGTGTGTTCTAAGGTTAATACGGTTGTTAAAAATTATAAAAAACACTATCGTAATATTTGAAAATTAATATTATAATATTTAAAATTAATGTTATAATATTTAAAAATTAATATTAAAAATACGACTTCAATGTTGCTTGTAATCCAAAACACTTTATAATTGTGAATAATTTAATTTATACACTGAGAAATTTATATTCATGGTATAAGTGAATTTAAGAATAAAATCAATGAACTTGAAACTTTTCATGAAGTTAATATATTTTTCATACCATTTCATAATAAATATAATTTTATTTATTAAATTCTTCATACATTCCATAAGGATATTCATTGAAAAACTTGTTTAAAAAAACAAGCACATACGTTGAATTTGGGTTTACCAAATTTATTTTTTATACCCACCAAAATGTAGATACTGTGGCCATTTTTGTAACATCATATGACATCAATGAGCGCCGTTCTGATAAAAACCAATAAAAACTTCTGAAAAGTTTGAAGGTAATCTCCTGGTATTTAATAGACCCAATAATGTATTGAAAATTAAAATTCAGTTATATGGGGAAAAATTACTTTTTTCAGTTTTGTAAAATTATGTTAATGCCTTAACTGTCTTTACTATATATGGTAAATTAATCGACATAGGAGGACGAATCAATAAGTCCGTGACTTTTTGAATAAAACACAGTTTTTTTTTCAGAAAAAATAATTTGTTTTTCAACATAATCTAATTTTAGCTCAATACACCTACTCCAACGTTTCTCCAATTTTTGTATCCCTTCCAAAAAATAGGATTTTGCGAGGTTCATAAAGAGGCGTTTCTTGGCCATAGGGGGTCGTTTTTTTTTAATCCTCGTTAAATCGGTCCAATAAGTTGGCGTAATATTCACCGTTTATTGTTTTTTCCCTTTTGAAGGTAATCGATGTGGATTATTCCGCGTGCATCCCAAAAAACTGTTGACATCCTTTGAAATTGACCAGAACGTTCAGCGTCATTTGTACTTGTGCGACCACAACGAAAGTCAGTAAACCACTTTTTTACCATTGAAGTCGATTGTGCAGAGCCCTCATAGTATTTATCAAGCTTTTCCTTGGTTTGATTGACGGTTTTTTTTTCAAAAAATAAAAAAATTGTCTTCAACAAAATCATAAAATTGAGATTTGAACTTCATGGACTTGTTAAATATATTCTAGAGAATGAAAATAAAAACATTTTAAAATATCCCATATCGCACATTGTGTTTTGAGGTAATAACAATAATAATTTGTGTCATAAAATATTTAAAATCGAAAACTAGCTACTTTTGTACAGTTTGTTGTTATATTTTACCACCATATCTCAAGTTGGAAAAACATTTTTTTTTGGACATCATTAACCCATGTGGATGTGAGGCCCAAAACAAAAAACGTCAAAGCTTTTTTTACTACTAATGAGTTTTAAGAAATATTATGAAATATTTGAAATATTATGATACAATGTGTTATGTTAAAATTGTTCGAAAAATTGAACAACGTTAACCCGTGCAGTATCGCAATGAGATTTAAGAAGATGCTGTGAATATTTAAACAAAAACTATTTAAACTCTGTTTTATTTTACATATCTGGCCAAAGCCTATAATCGACTTAAAAAATATTCTGAACTAAATAAACCCATAGCTGCTATTGGAGTCAAAATAACTCTAAGTTGAAAATTCTTTAAAAAAATATACTGTTATGCTGATACTTTTCTAATAAGGGTTATTTTGACACAAATGGCATCTAAGGGTTAATTTAGTAATTTGACACCAGTATAATCTACTATCTATCAGGTATGTGAAATAAAAAAAAGAGTTTAAATATTTATTGTTCAAATATATATATTTCAACAAAAGCATATATCGGGCGTTCCACTGAAGACCGGCCAAAAAAAGGGCATTGGATTTCCGATTTCAGTTTAATTTTGCATTTGAAAGCTCTATGCATCCACAGTTTTTAGCGCGATTTAGTTTTTTGAGAAATAAGAAAAATGCAAAAAGTATTTAAATTTGAATATTAGTATTTTATTTAATATTCATCGGATCATCCCCATTTTGCACTGGAACTTGCCTCCTTTTTACTGCGGCATGAAGTTTTTTTTAGCGTTAAATAGAAATGCATTTTTTATGCAATTTATTTTTTAAGTACGCTTTTTCAAATTTTTCCATTTTTACAAACAAACAACACTTTTTTTATGTCTCGTAGTTTATCTATTCTTAATAACCTTTTGAAAAAAAGGTTGCATTATATTTCCATAGAAAAAACAACAATTTTTTGTTTTTAAATTTTCAAAAATTAAAAACTATATATTTCATTTTTAAGATTTCTTCTCTACACCGAAGATAAACGAGTCTACTTTAATATTAAGTTTTAAAAAATTAATTTTTAAACCTTTTAACCCCTTGTTTCTTTCTATAAAAATCTGATATTCGATAACAAACGTGGGCTTGAAAGCACCCACTAAAATTTTTAAAACAGAACATTTTTGTAAATTCTCAAAATTAAATGTATAATTTTTAAAACACAGGCATTTAAAGGTCTTCTTAACATTAAAGTAACAATTGCTCTATGTAAAAGTGCTACAAGCTTTTTTTCAAAAAAACATTATAAATTGCTAAACCCCGGGACCCAAAAAAGTGTATGTGCAACTATTTGGTAAAAATACATATTTTGCAAATATACATCTTTTTTTTTAAACGAGAGTAATCAAACGTTAGAAAAATGCATTTTAAAAATAAATTGCTTAGAATATACAATTTTCTTGGACGCTTGAAAAAAGTTATAATACTCAGTATAAGAGTAGAGTACTGTACCATTCCAATGTAATTTAAATGGTAGTGATCCAATGAATATAACTTTTTGCATATTTCTCATTATTCTAAAAATCTAAATCGCACCCTTAGTGGGTCTATAAAGTTTATGAGTGCAAAATTTAATTAAAATTGGAAAACAAATTACAGAAGGATGAGATTAAACAAAAATCTAAAAATATAATATTTGTGTTTGTTAATGCTGTCACTTCTGAGTATAATACACAATAACAGAAATGCTAATAGGAAAGAAAACTGCAGCTTAGCTGCATTACATTCGAGGCCATACTTGGGTGTGATAGCTAAACGGTCATGACTTGGTATTGTTACGTTTGAAATGTACGAAGAGCGCAGGTTTGATTCTTACAGCCGCAGGTTGTTGAAAACTTTATCATATAGAGACAACCTGACAATTATAAATACACAAATAATAATTCAATTTAAATGGAAAATCACTGATGACGCCAGTCCATAAAAAGACAAAGAAACTAGTCTAGTTTGATTTAAAAATTAATAGTTTATAATTTTTAGAGAAAAACGTTTATTCTTCTTCTTAACCTCAACATTTCCAAAATGTCAGACTTTGGCCGATTTTGTGTGGATTTACGGATATATATGGTGGTAATTTTAAGACCAAGGGCATTTAAGGGTTAATTAAGTTTAGTGGATTAAAGGAATGCCTCTGTCCAGATATGTAAAATAAAAAAGAGTTCTAATATTTTTTGTTCAAGTATACATAAAATTCCGCAGCATCTCCTGTAATCACAATGCGCCTTAACACTTCTTTTTAAAATTTAATCCTAATAAGACTGAAAAATAAAAAAAAAAATATCAAATAATCGTTCATATGTAAATATGCTATAAGCTTTATTCAAAAAATCAAATAGTTAATCGCCGGGACCCAAAAAAGTGAAAGTATTTTTTGGCAAAAATTATATATTTTGCAAATGTGTATTGTTTTTTTTTTAATCAAGGGTGACCAAATTTTATAAAAATGCATTTTCAAAATTAATTCCAAAAAAAAAATGCATCTCTGCATAAAAACGCAATCTTTAAGTGGCTCTATATAGTTTGTGCGTGCAAAATGTAATTTAAATCGGCAGACCCAAGTTCAGATGTTGGCCGATCTATCTTGGCATGACCGATATTTTTTGGAAAAATATATTATTGCTTACACTTCACTGGACATTAAAATTTGATTATTTTGTAGTTAATACAGAATAAATAAAAATAAAATATGTCCACAAAATATTTCATACCTACAAAATGTACATTAGAACTGCCTTTTTTTTTGTATACAAACCTTTTTTCTAAAAATGTGCATTTATTGTAGCACTAGATCTAAAACTTATGTTGTGTGAATTAAAGAAAAATCACATTGCTTATGCCTGGGCTGAATTGGTGGGTTGGAAATCTAGCCGGTGGTCATACCGACAGAGGCTAGCTGACATCACCACTAGGGTGTCCCATTCAAAAAAAAAATTTGGGGATCATTCTTAATTTGAATACTCATAAGGCTGAGAATTTTTGAGAATTTTTTCAGATTTTTCGGAGGTGGTTTAGAGGTCGCGCAAATCGATTTTTTACCAAAAATCGAGCTTTTTGGGCTTTTTTTTGAGTTTTGCTTGAAAATTGGTAAAAAATCGATATTTCTTCAGCTTCTGAGTCAATATTCTTAAAGAAAATTTTCCGATCTTAAATTTTATGTGCATAAATAATAAGTTTCGGCAATGATTTTGCACATTTTGACAATTTAATAACGGTTTTTCGTAAATTTTCAACAAATACGGAAAAGAATGCTTTATAACTTTTAAAATTTATATAAAGACTTAAAAAACTAATGATGCAGTTTAATAGATTATTAAGTTTTAAATTAATTAGCAGAAAAAAATGAATTTTCTCTCACCGTTCTCGAGATATACCCTTTTAAAGCTTTGTACACATTGTATTGGTTTGAACTTTAAATAATTGGATTTAGAAAATGTTTTTACAAATAAAATAATAGTTACTTACCACTCATGCATAACAATTATATTAAAAACAAAGTAAAATAGATTTGTTATAAATCATTTATTAGAGTTCTTGCGATGCTGCTCTACCCCCTGCAGTAAACTCTGAAAGCCTGTTTCAGAAGTTGTGATATTGATATAACTATTAGCCAAGGCCACACCACGTTCTGCGACATCATTTACAACTTGCAATTGTTGAACTTTGTGTTTTGCTTCCTGAAATGATTTGTTGTTTTCCCATTTTTCAGGACCCGTTTGTAAAAAATCAGTAGAAATGTTGCAGGCTTCAAAAAAAGTTAGGCTGGATTTTGTAATAAAATACTGAATTTGTTTATTTTAAATCATGTCTTCTGCTAAATTTCATTTCACTAATTCGTTGTTATTACTTGGTTCATGTAGGTTTCTAAGCATTAAACGCAAAGTTTTGGTATCTATACTTTAATCAAAAAACTTGACTTGTTATCTCTAAACCTATAGACTATCTGCCAAAAATAGGGTTGTAGTTCCCCCAAATCCAATAAATCATGAATTTTAGTTCGAGCAATATCAGTGCCACCTAGTGATAACGGCTTTTTGGCTACTTTTTTTGCTGTCCACAACTTGACAACACTTAAAACTAAGCTTTGACATACAATAAATAAATTTTCAAAGAAAACAACAAATCGGATGCCCAAATCTTATAGTACTAAAAATTTCATACAATGGGTGCAAAGCTTTAAAAGGGTATAACTCGAGAACGGTAAGAGAAAATTATATTGTTTTTTCTGCTAATTTATTTAAAACTTCATAATCTTTTAAACTGCATCAGTAGTTTTTTTAGTCTTCATACAAATTTTAAAAGTTATAAAGTATTCTTTTTCATATTTGTTGAAAATTTACAAAAACTGTTATATAATGTATCAAAATGTGCAAAATCCCTGACGAAACTTATTACTTATGCACGTAAAATTAAAGATCGGAAAATTTTCTTTAAGAATATTTACTCAGAAGCCGAAAAATTACCGATTTTTTAGCATATTTCAAGAATAATTCAATAAAAGCCCAAAAAGCTCGATTTTTGGTACAAAATCGGTTTGCGCGACCTCTAAACCACTTTCGAAAAATCTGATAAAATTCTCAAAAATACTTTACCTTATGAGTATCCAAATTAGGAAAGATCTTCCGAGAAAATCCAAATTTTTTTTTTTTTTGGGACAACCTAATCATTACGACAGTGCCGCTGTGGACACGTAACAATATTTGAATTTTTTTTCAATTGCTTTCGATTAATAAAGACATGAATTTTATTAAAAATAGGCCTTATCGTCTATTACATACATTTTTTTAACTTGATCAAATTTTTTTTTTCTTTTTTCACTCGAAGAACAAAAAGCACAATGATATCTGATATAAGAACGGATGTATAACAATATAAATTTTATATAATAAATGTTGATTTCTTTTCAAATATCAAAATCTAAGTTTCCATGTCGCCATGGGATAAGTGATCTTAATTATCTATAGATATATGTTGCTTTCCAAACCAACTGTTCATATAAAAAAATAAAATAACATTATTTGTTCTCCTACAAGAAACAAAAAATTTAAAATCTTTATCAAGATTACTCTATGCAAATTTTATAAATATATTGCCTAACATAGTCATCATTACCAAAATTTTGAGTCCAATTTTGTACCAAAAGCCAGCAAAATGATGGTATTGAAATATTAGTATTGCCCAATTTTTTATTTTTCCCATAACTAACTGTGTATTAAAACTTAAAAAAGGTTTATGAGGGATTTTTTGTGTTTCGATGAACATACATTTGTATGAAATTGTGTAAATTTTCATACTATCACAGAAATGTAACATTTAGTACAAAAAGATTAAAAATCGGATCTTACTATATTTGACAGTTTACATACACCCTAACACTGAGAGAATTATCTGCATGATATCAATGATTGTTTGCATTATATCTATGAATTGTCACTGGAATTGTTCAATTAAAGATTTCATTAAAATAGTGCAGTTTTATATAAAATGTTAAGAAAAATTTCTTATTATTTATGAAAATTTTCATACGACTACTGAAAAAGTTTCATTAAATAGAGTTTCATTAAAACTATGAAGCGTTTTTATAAAGTTTAAGAACATTCTCACTCACATTGTGAAGATAACTTTATTTTCTTAGTGAAAAAATTTGATTAAAACTCGTCTAAGAAATTCTCTCTGTGTATACAATTATATCAGGTCCAAATCAGAATACAAACATATCTGGATTTTATATAATTATATCATTTTGTATCAGTTTAGATACAAACTGATATAATTCGGAAGAAAGCTAATACACTTCTCACGGACCATAATCCGTATGAAATTATATTGGAGATATATCTAATTGCATCAGATTAGATCTAAACCCATACAAATAGATACAATTATAAGCTTGCATATTTCGGATGAAATTTAATAAGATTACATATAGCGTCACATAGAATTTGAAATGACTACATACATAAGCTCCATATTAACTTGTTTTAATGTGGTATTTATTTTTTACTCTTAGTTTTTTGAGCAAAAATAAAAGTAATTTTTTTTAATTTTGGAAAACTCACACTCAAACGCATAAAAAATGTGAGGAATCACGATCGAAATTACATTCACGAAAATGAATTGTAAAAAAGAAGAGAAAAAAGTTGCCTACAAAAATAAAAATAAAAAATAACTACAAGTTTGATATAATTTTTATAAAAAATAAAAATTATGTTTTATCGAACTTTAATTGTGCAATGAAAATGAAAATTATTCAAGTTCGAGGCCATACTCTGTATTTCTTTATTAGGATATTGTAATAACAAATAATCTACACAGTTTTTGTTTTCAAATTTGTTAATTTCAGGAATGTGTTGATAATATAGTTTTCAAATTATTTTTGATCAATGGTGATTATCTTTATTATTCTCATTTAGTGACACAACTAGCTTATATGAATGTTTGATGTTTTTCATGGGGTTGTCACTTCTTTCAAAACGTGTTCTGATGATGAGAACCTAGAAAATAACTGATGATGAGAACCTAAAAATAACTTTTATTTTTGCCAAAAAAAAAAACAAAAATAACCCTTAATAAAATATTTTTGCAACTGACTTTTATGATAAAAGAAAAAATAATTACTGTCCCTGAAAAAGACATTATTATACTTAAATCAATGGTCGATTTTTTTTTTTATTATTTGAGCAAAAATAAAAAATTTATGACAATTTTTAATGAATTACTACAATAGAAAATAACTGCACTTTTTGTAAAATAAAGTTGCAATATCTCAAAAACCATTAGTCCAAATAAAAAATTTGTTAAATATTTCTGCTAAGCATGCCAAAATTATGTACAAATGGTGTGACGCTAAATATGAACTATTTCAAAAACTTCCGACACCAGTTGAAACTAACATTAGGTACCTCTTATATCTCAAGTTTTTTTTTAATTAAGAGAAACGATACTTCAATACTATCCCATGTAAAGATTTTCATTGAAAATTCACCAAACGAATTGATTACCATTTAAATACTTTATATACCAGTTAACAACAATTATTGATCAAACTCGAAAGTTGAACCAAAAATGTCACTCTAATATATATGTATACTACTCTGACCGCTTAAGGTTCGTAAAACACACTTGGCAATGATTTTTAAATATGCGATTGTTAAGATTGCTACGATTGTTTCTAGCTTTTTTTAATAATCTTGATTATATTTAAGTTTACTTTGCATAAAGCCATATTACTCAACATTTTTAAAGGTAAACTTTATGCAGTTGACAGTTACAAAAAATATGGTAACTTGAAAATAATAATTATTGACATATATTAGCTTTACGAACCTTCAGTGGTTATACTAGTAATACTATATTATAAAACAATACCAGAGAAAGCTTCTAAAAACAATTTGTAGAACAATTTTTCATGACAGATTTTGTATTGAAAAACTTTTTATTAAAATATTTATAGAGACAAATTTTATCACATAATAAAACACTGGAATATATTTTAATTTTAAATTTTAGATATGCTGAAATTTTTTAACATGAATTATTCTATAAGCTTAAAATATTCTGCATCAACCACAATAAAATAAAATAAAAACTACACACAGAGATATAAAGTGCCAACTGACTTGAAAGGTGTATTTCAATGGTAACAACTTATAAATTCAGTGAGTACAACGACATTTACATTGGATTTCTAAATATTTTGGGTGTTGCAACTAAAATTCAGCTGAGTTAACCGTACTTTGTTGTGAAAACTAAAATTAAGTTGTGCCAACTGATTGAAATTCGTAATAACCGAATTTCAGTTGGCAAATAGCTAAATTTTTCTCTGTCTGTATATTTACATTAAAAAATTGAAAACATATCACTAGAAAAACATTTACAACAACGTTATAGAAAGAACTTATTAATCGTAAACATTTTGGCTTAGAGGACACAATATTGGGTGTTTGGTTTAATTTTTAATTTCATAACTATTAAAGCAAAACTTACAAAAATTGTATATAATTTTTTTTTTTAGAAAAATTTGAGAACAAGTGCACGTGTGAAAACAAAACTATAAGACCCTGTTTTTAGATGACGTTTGCCACTACACGAATGAGTGCCTACATGTATTTTATTTTTGTATTGTATGTATTTTTTTATTGTTGTTTTTTCGTTAGTGTGAAGAAAAACGTCATCTAGAAACAGGGTATAAATGCTTATATGAACTTAAGGTTTCAGTTTATGTTTGATGTAATTTTTCCAGGAATATATCTACAGATGTTCCACTGAAATTGAGAATCTCTTAAATAAACATTTTTTTTTTTTTTTTTAATTTTAACAATGTTACATTTAATAAAAACACAGCTTTAAGCATAAAATAAAAAAAAAATCAAACGAAGCAAGTAGATTGCTCTAACACACATCCCACGACTTACACGAAAATCGTTTCAAAAATTTTTGTGTTAAGGACTCAAAAAAGCAAAAAAAATATATATTTAATTGGGTTGTCACTCGGTTACAAATTATTTCATTAATCGGACGAACAAAAAGAAAATTCGGACAAACTATTTAAAAAACATGATTTTTGAGTAACGAATAATTTCAATAAATTTTGAAGCTTAATCAAATATAAACCAAATAATTTAAAAACTTAAATTTTTTAATAAAACTTCTTCCAAAATTTACGAATTTTTCGAAAATGTTTATAAAAATTTGAATGGTCAAAATAAAATCAATATTCTTGTAGAGAAATAGTTGAAATTTTAATAATTGCTTTGATCGTACTCCTGGAAATGGACTCTTTAATAATGGTTAAAGTTATAGGCCTACAAATATGAAAAAAATCACAATTTAAGTACTATCATTGAAACATAGAATGATTTTAAAAGTTTTAAGTGTAAAAAATTATCAAAAATAAAAATCTTTCAAAAATACATTTGTTTACAGCACGGTAGCACTTAATACATTTGTTTACAGCACGGTAGCTACAAAAACTATTGCCGATATATATTTAACTTTATAAAGATTTTGAAAAATTTGTATATCATGAGATAACTATGCTAAATGACGTATGATTGAGAAACCTTTTGGCTTTTTAAAGTGATTGCATTTGAGAATTGGTATAATTTAACACTCCAAAGAAAAAGTTAGTATAAAAATTAGTGAAACAGTTTTCAATCTCATTTTACTATTATAATACTAATTTGTAGTATAAAGTTAGTTTTTAGTAAAATTTTTTGCTATTCTTATTTTACAATTTACTCAATTTTTTTTTTTTAATTTTGGTAGCTAATTCAACCAATTAAATTTATAAACTTTTGAAAACAGATTTGCTAAAATTAGCAAAAAATAAAAAAATAGTACTACTATATTTTTTAAAGCTAAAAATTAGTTGATCGAGGCACAAGATAGGGACAAATCTTGAACTTTATACATGTACTTAAATATTAACTGCATTCAAGGCGAAAAGTCATATTGATCCAAATGTTTCATTAATCGTTTGTCATCAATTTTTCATTATATTTACGAAGTTTTCATAAATACAAAGAAGAGTCTTAAAAAAATTGAAGACAAATGTTTCACAGAATTACATCACTTCATAAAAAGTTCATAAAATTTGTTAAAGCAATCTAAATCAAGGTACGTTAATCATATTTATTATTTTATTTATATGAACTTCTTTAAAGATTTTCAACACCTGCTGAAACTGACTTTAGATGCCTTTTATTTCTTAAGGCTTTATAAATAGCTTAAAAGCAATTACGTGCAAAGTTTCACGTTGTAACTTCTGCATCAAAAGATTTTCATTCAAAAAGATTTCCAACACCTGCTTAAACTGACTTTAGATGCCTTTTATTTCTTAAGGCTTTATAAATAGCTTAAAAGTAATTACGTGCAAAGTTTCACGTTGTAACTTCTGCATCAAAAGAATCAATGGCCATGTAAATGTCGAAAAATTAAACAATTTACTTCATTCAATTCTTTTGTTCATAGTTTTTAACTTTTAGAACCAATCAAACACAAAATGGACTCACTAGACCTGGGAGATACATTCATTAAAAAAGTTGTATGGTGGTTTAAAAGTGAAACCAACAGTTTCCAATTTTTTAACAGGCGCAGATTTTGCCATAGGGGTTTTGAGCCGTTTAAAAATTTGAGAAAAAAGAGATGCACTTTGAGATATTTGCGGAACAAGGACGTTTTTAAGATTTTTTTTTTATCATTTTTAAAAGGCGTATAAATCAAATCTTAATATATGTCAGAGAAGACAAACAATTTTTAAAATCGGACTACGCGTTCCATATTTACGACCATTTGAAAAGTATGTAGCGATAAAATGCGAACGACAACGAATATTAAATAAATTAGTGAATTTTTTTTATACTATTACACATAACAGTTTTCATGCATATCGGAAGGGGGCGAACTGATGACTCTCAACGTTGCTTTTAGAACGACGCTATATTAAATTTACATTCTAAACTCACCATATATTACTTTAATTTTCTATATACTTTTAAAATTATTTTTATTTGTTCACTAAAAAAAGTCAGCAAATTCAGCAACATTTTTGCTGGGAGGATCCTTGCAGAAGAATTGCTAATAACAGAAAAGTAATTTGTAAATTCAGTAAAAATTTTGCTAAAAATGGCAAAATTTTTTGCTAATATTAGCAATTTTTCTGCAACGATCCTCTTAGCAAAAATGTTGATGAATTTCTATAAATGTTCGATTAATCAAATAATTTTCAAAAATTAATCGCTTAAAATTCGAACAACATAAAAACCCAAATAAATGACAAACCAACTATTTAACGAATAGTTAAAAAGTTTGATATTTGCTTTAATTCATTTTAAATTTTGCTTCTCATAAATTTGACATATTATAATTTTAGTAAATTTACTTGTTAATAGAGGCTCCGGTGTTCTCATATTAACTGGGATGTTACTGTTTGAAATGTATTTAAGAAGTATTAAAGATTATTTTTATTTTTGTTAAACTAAGCATTTTTTTTTGTTACTTTTTTCAGAATTAAGTAGAAACTACATTGAATGAATAAATTGCAAAATGTAAGAATACAAAAAAAAAAACAATATATAGTTTAAAGAAAAATATTGTTTTGAAATAAATCTTCAAGCACGGAAATGAAAACGTGATACTTACAATCAATGCCATAAGCAATATCGTCATCAAGTGTATACATTCATTTCGAGTTTGGGACAGTTAGTACAATGGTGGTCAATAATAGCAACAGTATATAAACTTTAAATAACAACATGTGTGGTAGATATATTAAACAATATGATGCAACTGATGTTGCAAGTATTAAAAAGCCCTAAGTTATATATTTTTGTGGTAATTTGAGTTTTTTCTACTTCGTACTAAGTAGTACTTGGATTTAGTAATTTAAGACTTATTGTATATTTTTTTTGATATCCATTACAACTGTTAATAAAGCTTATATCATATTTAAACTATTAAAAAATATACTTTATTAAAGACCTACAAATCTTTACTTAAACTTTATTATGAAATCTTGATTTAAGGTAATATGCATTTTTTAAATTTCTTTAATATTTCCGCAAAGAAAACTGAAAAGAATTGCAAATTAAAATTATTAATTTTCAATATTGTTTTGGTTTTTTTCATTTTTTCTTTATATTTTTATTACATTTATATTTCAGTTTATTATATTGGTTATAAAATCAATCATGCCAGCATAATGTTGACCCAATTTCATCACAAACAATTTTCTGCTATTACCTTTCATAACCAACTGGTGTATTGGCTGCTTTATGTTATTGTTTTTTATTTTTTTTTTTATTATCAGACAGTGGTACAAAATTGTTAATGGAAAAAATTAATAATAGAGAAATAAAAGTTTATAATTGGAATTGTAACTGCCAGCGATAGCACTGTGCAACAAGAAATTGTATCCTTAACGAGACCAATGGAAAATTAAAGTAGATCATCAGCAGACTAAAACTCCTAAAGTGTTTTGCTAACTTGGCTCGAATTCAATTTCTGAACCGTTTTGACCATTTTTTCCGCTATGGATGAACATTTTAGATAATATTTAACCCTCTAACTGGCAAACGATGTTCTGCAACGAAATTCATACCATGTGCTCCACTCGAAATTTGTTTGTCGTTGCCTAATTTAGACGATATGAGTCAAAATATTTTATTTGCGTGAGTGGCGTTTTATCACCTATGTTCACGAGGGTGACCAATTTACCAGAAAAGAATAAAAATTAACACTCAATTCCGGCGAAAAAATAGGACTTTCTAATAATTTACCAAATTCACGTGATGGATTTACATCTTATACTAATTTGCCCGTGCCAAGATAGTCACGCCTATATAATTACTGTTTTCAATCACGTACTTTGGGCAATCAACTGTTTTTTTTATCAATGCGTTTGACGTTTAATATTTTTTGAAATTAAACTGACTATCGTAATTTATAAATAAATAATAATGTTTGCGAATAAACTGTTTCACGCGCCCATCTCTATTGCCGTTATTTTTGTGCTTATTTTTATGTTTTGTTTTTCAGTGGTGTTTTTTGCTGTTTTAAAATTTGAAGTTTTTGTAAAGTACGTATTGTGTTTTGCATTAAATAAAGTAATCGGTATAAGGTAATTGGAAAACCGATTAAACAGTTAAATTGAATAAGAACAAATTTAATATTTTTAGGAATAAGCCCCAAAACTATTTTTATATCGCGCCTAGAACTATACAACTTTATGAGAAATACCGCTTTAAATGATTGGAAGGATAAAATCAATTTTCTTAAAATGAAAACCATTAAGCGTATAAATATGAGTTTTTTCAACCAAACGTTTGATAATTTTGTTAAACAGTTTAAATCTCGATATAGTAAATGTAAAAGCTACCATGATCGTTTTTTGGAATTAAATACTGAATGGTTAAATGCTTCTATCTCATTTGTTCCTCCACCAAATAAACGAGGTAGCAAGGAACTTTCATTCGAAGATTGCAGTGCGAAAACTAAATCAAAGAAAACTAGAAGCATAAGAGATAGTATTTTATAGCCAGTTTTGACTCATGCTACACAAATGATTTTAAGAGCTTCTGGAAATGTTGAGGCAGCAAAGCTAGTTAAAGAAATAACAACGTCAACACCTACAAGGGCTGCAAAATATAGAAAAAGCTTTAAGCAGGCAAAACCAAAACAACTAAGTGCAGAAGAAGCACTTAGCGTTTTAATAGAAGCAAAATTAACTCGACTTAGTTATAATATTATAATGAGGGTGGCTCCGGAAAAATTTCCTTCGTATACTAAAGTTCAACAAGCAAAACAAAGGTGTTATCCCAAACAAGATCAAGTTAAATTTTGTGAAACTTCAGCACAAGTTAGTCTTCAAGGACTTTTAAATCACACGGTTGAAAGTCTAGTTATGCTGCCAAAATGTTATGATATTTCAACAGAAAAAAAATTATCAGACTTAACCTTGTTTTCAAAGTGGGGTTTTGATGGAAGCTCCGGACATAGTTCGTATAAACAGACATTTTATAGTTCTAATGCAAGCGACTCTTCAGTCTTTATAACATCCATCGTATGATAATTGGGATATTTGTGATGTATTTGAAAATGCAGAATAATACAAATATGTTAATATATTTTTTATTAAAAAGGTAAAACGCAAACAAAGATTCCCCAAAAAGTTTTAAATTTTTTATTTTTTTAGATTAATTTTTACATTTACTGAATTTAGTGAAAGCAAAAACTGGATAAAAATTTATACTAATGGGAATACATATTATTAACTTATTCTTTAAATTTATTTTGATTTCAAAGTTGCAGCAAAAACTGTGGATCATGTTTTTCCGAAACAGGTTAAAAAAAATTTTTTTCTTCCATTTTTTTTTAACCTGTGTTTTTATTTATTTATGACTATTCATTACTAAAAAATTATAATATTCTCTTTTGTGAATTTTTTTGTAATAAATTTGTACATTTATGAGATTTTGTAAAAAAACAAAAATTGGATTTTAAATTAAATTTATACTAATATAAATGCATACTATAAATTTACTCTTTGAATTTTTTAGTAGCACATTAAGTATGCTTTAATTTCCAATTTCATTCATTAATTTATCGCTTTTCATTCCAAAGTTACAGCATAAATTGTAGACTAAGGTCTTTTTTTCCAAAAAACAATAATGCGCTTAACGGGTTAAAAATTTTTTTTTTTAACTTTTTTTTCTCAAACGCTGTGTTTTTATTTGCTTATAATAACTCATCAATAAAAATATATAATATTTTAAAACTACGGCTTGTATGAATTAATCGCCACTTTGGGTACCATCGAACCCACTGTGCAACGTAACAAAAAAAATACAAACATTGGCTTGGGTATGTGTCCTGTTTTGTAATTACAAAAAAAAAAACTTTAAATTTCAAAAACAAAGGAAATAAATCGTTTGTTTTATGTTTAGTCCGTTAACTATTAAAGGTTGTTTCAGAAAACTTTCTGTTGTTTTTACTACTTGTATCGGTTATTTAAACAATGTTTAAAAATAAATATCAAAATGGGTGGAATATACGGAAAAATCAGAAATCATTTTTTAATTGTGTTTTCAGTTAATTTAGTAGGTATTTTAGGTAGTTTTTAACTTACACTTAGAATACTATGTAGGTAAAGACCACTGCAAATGTAAAGGACGACTTACATTTCATTAAATGCAACTAACATTGTCATTTGTTTTTTAATGTTCAAAAAATGACTAACAATTGTAGTAAAAATAAACCCTATGTTAGTAAAAAATAAACAAATATTTTTTTTTTATTTTTTTAAATAACAAAAAAACAACTGTAAAAAATTAACGTAAAATCATAAAACAGTCATTTTATGTGGTTTGTTTTTGTAAATGAACTACAAGGTTAGTAAATTTGCTCTACAAATGGATGGATGAATGTATTACAACCCAAACAACTACATATTTTAAAGCAGAAGTTCTCTGAGTGTAATAATAATGTGAGTGTACTGTTTAAATCAGTGGTTCCCACTAATGGACTCCTTGATTGTTTTATTTCATATATTCACAAATATGCGGAAGTAAATAAATTTAAATTTTTAAATAATAAAAAAAAAAAACATGGCAAAAATCAAATGCAGTACACCCCAATTAAGATGAACTCCGAGGGACAAAAAAAAATTCGCTATGAGCGAGGTACGTATTTACTCTAGTAAAATTTGTTTTAATTTTTTTTTAATGTCCACAAAATATTAAAAATTTTTATAAACTTTTTTTAAGTATTATAAAATTAAAATTCAAATGTTTTACTTTTAAATTTAAAAAAATAAAACCAAATGTTTATTTTTCAATCTTTAATCATAAATTGTTTAACAAAAAAGAAATGATCTTGAACTTGAATACTCTTGCTCACATCATAATTGTGAAATTCTTTCAATTTATTTTATAAATGGACATTTGGGAAAGAATTTCGGTATATGCCAATTAAAATATGTATAAATTTAAAGAAATTTTAAGAAAATTTGAACATTTTAGGAATTTTGTATTAAAAATGGAAAATTAACCCTTATGTTTACACCAAGTTGATTTTTCACATTCATAACACTAAACTTTAAACGCCCCTAACAAAAAATAAGAACTAAATGTGCACTAAACTGTTCCAAAATGTATCCTTGAGGATATCATGGTATATCATTACTATAGCTTCTAAGGAAGTATACAAAATACATGACAAAAAACAAAAAGGGCCTGACTAGGCCCTGGTGTAAACATAAGGGTTAAATTAAAATTTGTTTGTTGGACAGTCAAAAACAGTTCGTCTTAACCGAGCTAATTTCGTCTTAAACGAATTTACTGCACTAGACCTCAAAAAATAATCATAACACAAAAATGTGAGGAACATTTGTATATTTTTTGAACAATTAAAAAAAATTCAAAAAAGATTTAATATTTGCGATATGGCATTTTTTAAGGATTTTTGAATTAAACAAAAATCTTTTGAAGAATTACTTTCATAAAAACAATTTTGGTTTTTAAAAATACGATTTTGGACTGTGACTGAAAATCACAAGTTTTTATACAAAACAACTATAAAATTTAAATTTTATTTGAATTGCAAAAAAATAAAATTTTCTGTGACTCTTGCAAAAACAGACACATTGCGAATTCAGTCATAACTAGAATCACATGGGTAATACAGTCATAACTATAATCACAGACTTTTTTCCATGAATAGCATTTAAAAATTGTAATAGGCAATTTTAGGCGAGAATGAATTTATCTAACTAATGGAGCCCAAAAAAATGTTCAACTACTTAATTAAATTTTTTAATAACACACCTCGACCAGCTTCCTGGGTTGGTAGGCGAATATGTAATTTATATACTCTGTGATGCCCAGATTTCAAATTCGGCATCCACTTCTGAAAATTGTGAGGTGATGGAAAAATTTAGTTCAAACCAAATAGACTTTCTCTAATTTTGTAACTGATTGTAATTTGCAATATTGTTAAAATTGTAAAAACTATTATGAGATTTTTAAAAATTATTCACTTTGTCGAAACTCTTTGGAGTATTCCCCCCTTAAAACTCCTAGTAATTAAAAAATATCTCATTTCAAAGCTTATTTTGTATTTTCTGAGACACGTGAATAAAAATATTTGCTTTATCATACCAAGTTTCATGCAAATCGGAAGGGATCGAGCTGATAATATATTAACGTTGCTTTTGAGACGACCCTATATAAAAAACTAGTATATCTGGGCTAAAGTTTTGTGCACAGCTGTACAAAATTATGTTACAGAATATTTTTTAAAACAGAAAAATCTTAAATCACTAACCCGTGGCTCCATGCGACCAAAGTTATCGATTTTTGAAATTGTTTCATCTTTTTCTAAATCGGACTTAAGGTTTTTGATATATTGGGATTTGATTTTCACTAAAAATTGTGTTTTTCTCCTCCCTTCTTGATAATTTTTAATTTTGTGTTTTTACATTCGCTTAGTACACAAAACGTTCTTCCATTCAATCATAATTATGTGTCAAATGATATATCACAAAATAATTAAATCTAATAAATAATTTTTGTTTTATATATTAGAAGATTTGATCTCAGGTTAAAGTAATCCGATTTTTCAAAAATGTTGCACCGCATAGCTATTAGACCTAGTGGTACAACAATTAAAACAATAGTAACTGACCCAGTAAAAAACGCTGCTTACATGCAAGTAAGGGAGTAAGACAAAAATAATTCCTTACAAACCTGCTTACATATGCCATGATTTTTATATGGCGAATTCCCACTTGGAAGCATTACTTTTGGGCAAAATAAGCGCTGATTTTAGCGCTTATAAAAAGCTGTGATTTCATAACTTGCAGTATAATCATATTTCATGTCCACATTAATACGACTAAAAGTAATGATATGAATATACATACATAATTTATTTTTCATAAAATTCTACAGATAATAATTTTTTGTTAAAATTTTTGACACATATTATAATCATTTTATTTTTTTACCGCTCCACATGCTAGCTCATCAGAATCAGTTAAATGACTAATTATTTTTTATTACATACTCGAAAACACAATCGGAAATCGCTCGGGAAAATTGGTACAGATCGTTTTTAATACACGATATGAAATATTCTGCATTACAAACTGCATCATTGTAAGGGATTAGCGTAAGCTGCTTACAACCTGCATATTTGTAAGGAAAAAAGGTAAGCTTAAGATATTTGTTTGTTTATTTTTATACGAAAATTATTCGTTTCTTTTGCTGCTTCTCAGTACTATGTAATAGTAAGCACTTACATCAGCGCATTTGTTTTATCCTGCTTCAAAAACACGAAAAAATTTTACTGGGTGAAGATCGAAAGTTTGAGTAAATATCTTTTCAATAATCAGTTGCATAGAAGTAAAAAAGCAAAATGTAATCTGATATATAATAACACAATGTGTGAATATTCTGTGCTAAAAATGTTGGCCAAATTGAACGTTAAACCGTGCCATGTATTTCCTTCCCATATATACAATCCCGCTGAATCCCCTTTGATCACAATGCGTCAAAATGAAAATTATATATACAGATGTTGCATTAAAATTGTTAACAAAACTTCAAGGCTTATAATTTAGTTCATAAGAACCGATGTTCTATCTTAACCGAGTTCGTCATATACGACCCAGCAAAATTTTTTAAAACTGATTACCTCGGAACCTGTTGTAGAGATGCTTATTTTACCACAGGTAACATTTAACAGGTTCTAGAACAGGTTCCTGGGAGTGATAGGTAAGGTTTTACTGTAGGAACCAGTTCTATAACTAGTTCAAGAACCGGTTCTAAAGCAGCCTATTCTTATTGGGAGTTAAATAACCTATTGCAAATAGGACAAACTCCATATAAAAAGAATCGGTTTTAGAATAGAGTTTAGAACTTATTATAATATAGCAAAAGATGTTCTGCAACCTGTTATTTGAATTTAACTATTTTACTGGGGAGTGTATGAGACTTCTAGAAAGAACCATCAAAAACATAAAAGTGAGATGAAAATTTGTATATTTTTTGAACAGTTAAATTAATTTGAAAAAAGAAGCCATACACTTTTTTAAGAGTTTTTGAATACAAAAATTTAAAATTTAAGAAAAATGATTTTCTTCCCTCGTCGTTACTGTGACTGTGATAAATCTTTTTTTTAAACTGAAAGTCACAATTTTCTATATAAAACAATAATAATATGGATATATTATGTGTCATGTTGTGGTGATGTCTGTACAAGGTCTCTTTTTGTTGTATTTTTTAAACAAAATTTCAAATTTAGATATTTTATTTAAATTTATTATTTATTACAATTTAATGAAATTTGTGAATTGCTTTAAATTTGACTATGTCAATAAAATTTTATATGAACAATAAAAAACATTTTGAAATAAGTTCAGAATTA
Source organism: Delia radicum (assembly GCA_021234595.1). Taxonomy (NCBI): domain Eukaryota; kingdom Metazoa; phylum Arthropoda; class Insecta; order Diptera; family Anthomyiidae; genus Delia; species Delia radicum. Next base: position 105,609,116 of record CM037854.1, read on the forward strand.
GAATATTTTGTGTAGAAAAGAACTCAATTTATTTTAGAGATCTTTTTTATTTGAAATAAAGTTTAGATAGGTTTAGATTCAGAAAATGTTTGCGTCTTACTCTGCTTCTTTTTGAAAAAAAATATATGAATTATGTAAATTGGCTAGTTTCCAATGTTCAACACGGATGCGTCGTTTTGCCGTTAATACTTTTTTTTTTTTCAGTTTTTATATCGTAATCGTACCCTATGGCGGTTGCATAATTAATTCAAAGTAAAAAGGTTGGAAACGACAAAAATTTACCATATTAAAATCTTAATATTTTTTTTTTTTTTTTATTAATTAATAATCATATAATTACAAATTATATACTATTACCCTAACCGAGCACTAGCTACTATGGCCTTCGGCGCGTTGTAGCGAAAACAGACCAGTGGCTTTGGTGGGAATCGAACCCACGAGCCCCGCACTGATAAGCCAGCACGCTACCAACTAGCCTACCGGGGCGCACAATCTTAATATTATTAGCACAAAAAATAATAGGAACAAATCTGATATCACAAATTAAGAAAAATACTCTAAAGTTTCTGCACATAATTTTTTTTTTCTACCATTCGTTGCCAAATCTGGCGAATTTTCGAGTTTTTGCTGTAAAACTCAATGTTACGATTTGGAGACTTATAATTAAAATTGTTTGGATCAGTTTACTTTTAAAAAGAACAGATTTGTGTTAATTTTTAGAAAAATCAGGCGCTTTATGAATAATTTGGGTCATTTGTTAAACAAATTTTGTATTATGGGTATTTCAGGACAGCATGGATTATAGAAGACGTTTTGGTGAATTTTTACATTATCGTACATGACTCCATAATATTATTCTATTTACAAACAGAAAAGTGACCAGTTTTTGCTAGATTATAAGTTATCACAAGCACTTTTTTATTGAAGATAATTAAAGATTTTTCTGCTGCAAATATTTCTGTGCCTCGTTTAACGCTTGGAATAGACCACATATCCAATTTCGTTGGCAAACACACATTTCGTCGATCATTAATAAATTTGTTTTTATGTTAATATTTTCTACATAACCTTATGATTAAGTTTAATTTCCAAATACAAGTCGGTTTTGTTTTCTATTTAAAGAACACTTCAAAAGTTTGACTAATTGAAATATACGGTTTTTATTCGCACCTCATCACACTTTTACCAACTCTATGAATTTGGGCCACATATCGCTCATTTACTTCATGAACGTCACAACACAAAAAACATGATTTTTGAGCCAATGACGCAGAATTATTCGTTATGCATATTGTGTAAAAAATTTGTATTGATATCTTGTATACTCACCTCTTGATAGAAATTATGTCGTTATTTTTGTCTTCAAGGTGGGAGTAAATTGAAAACTTTAAACTCGTTTTCTACAAAATCAATATTTTTCAGTTATGTCCTTAGTGTTAAAAAACATATTACTTTTTTGCATGTCTGAAAACTAATTATTAGCTAAAACTGGATTAAAAACGTTAAATTTTGCCATGAAAAAGTTCCCTAACAACCAACCAATTTAAGCTACAAAAAAACTACTTCTGCATTTATTTCTCTTTATTTGATAAAACTACCAAATAGCCATAATATAATTTATAACACATTTTTTAATTCATCCATATACCAAACTGTCCAAATCCAATTTTTTTACATTTTTCTGTTTTTGCTGCAAAAAAAAATGATAATATGTCAAGACCTAAAAGGCTTTCGGTTTATTCAGTCCCTATGGGGAATGAGGAGTAAATTGACCTAAAAGTGACTGGTTAAAGATGGACTTATCACAGGACTGGTATAAATTAATACTGAAGTGGGTTAAGCAGTGTCAATTGTCCTAAAATTACCAATACTGTAACTGGTAAAGGCAGGACATACCACTGACTAGAAAAAGCCAATGAGTTAGAAATTTATTCTTTAATTTTCTACCATTTTTTACATTCCAAATTATTAAATTGTACGACATGTCCCTTTCAGGATAGTCATGTGGTTAGTCCGTTTTGGTTTGTCCTCCGACATGCCAGCGACAGTCTTGTGGTATGCCCATCTTTGGTTAGTCCTGTGGCATGCCACTATGTGGTTTAAAGCAGAACAAATGACCCCCTCCTATGACAAGCCCATGTTAAAGTTGCCAGTTGTTTATATATGGTAGGGTTTAGCAGAGTACTGGTCTATGGCACGAAGGGACCGATCCTGTGTCACACGCAGGACCGGTCCCATCCCCCATAGGGGTACTGCACCTTAGAGAACCTAAAAAAAAAATTTAATTTTGCAATTTTAACAAATTTTTCAAATAAAATTTATAACCAATACCTTAACCTTTTACATGCTTTTTAGTTCGTTTTTCCCATAGTTGGTATGAAAAGCCTCATATATTCAAATAAAGCTTTCACTTAAGCTGTCATCATCCAATTTTTATTTTGTCTGTCAGTCAATTTTGATATCACTTGTGTACTAGGTTAGATTTTTTAATCATAATAAAATTATTATCTATACTTCATTCATATTGCTCTTTTAATATGATGAACGTTTTGCAATACCATCAGGGTTTATTCATTAATCTTCATCAAAATATAACCAGGTGTTCAAAGTTATTTACAAAAGTAAAAGCATGAGATAGACGTTGTATCTTCGTCTGAAAAGATAGTGCTCTTTATTCTATTTGAGTTTTCGTTAGATATATTTATAAATTTATAATACTGATGATATTCTATTTAAATTTAATTCTTCCAGTGAAAAAGTTCAACACTTGACGTTGATTTTGTTGAGCTAAATTTGACGAAAGAACAATTTAAGTTAATTGATGTTTAATAGAGTAACAATGATAAGTTACGGCTCATTTTCTAGTCATTTTATATATTCAATGTTATCAATTTTCCTAATGGTTTTCTCAATAAAGTAATTTAGCTGTTATAGGAAACAGAAAAACCACAATTACCATAACCACTACTTTTTACTAACCACCTTTATAATCATTTTTATAACTTTTTTTTAACTATCTCACAATCAGTTAATTTTTTTTTTAATATTGTGTTAACGGTTTGAATTCTTAAGTAGACTACAAAATTCGATAAAATTTACAATTTTTTGATATTCCTTTTACTATTCGTTTTACATTTAACAAGTCTTAATTGTTTTTGTTGCAAATAATAGTTTTACATTTAAAATTTAATTGGTTTCTTACCGAAATCTCATCAAAAAATAATTCAGTAGCAACAACAACACAAAACCTTGTTAATTAGGTTAAAATAAGTAATAGGAACATTTATATGCAAACTCAAAATGAAGCGTAATAATATTAAAGTAAAGATGGTAAGAATATAATTAAATCAAGTTTTAAATTAATTTTCAAGGAAGAGAAATTAATTTTCAGAGAATATGTGTATTAAAAGAAGGAAACATTTAATACGTATTTTAACCGCCCAGTAAAACATTTTCGTGTTTTTCGTGCATACTACTACATAATACTGAGAAGCAGCAAAAGAAACGAATAATTTTCCTATAAAAAAATAAAAATTTTGAGCTTACTGTTTTCCCTAACAAGAATGCAGGTTGTAAGCAGCTTACCCTAATCCCTTATAAGGATGCAGGTTGTAATGCAGAAAGTTTCATATCGTGGATTATAAACGATCTGTAAAAATTTTCCCGAGTGATTTCCGACTATGTTTGGTGTTTTCGAGTATGAAATAAAAAATTATTAGTCATTTAAATGTTTCTGAAGAGCTAGCACGTGGAGCGGTAAAAAAAAATAAAATAATAGTATTATATGTCAAAAATTTTAACAACAAAAAATTCATATCTGTAGAATTTATGTAAAACAAATTATGTTTATACTTTCAACCGTAATAATGTAGACACGAAATATGATTTTACTGAAAACCATGAAATCACTGCTTTTTATAAGCGCTGAAATCCGTGCTTATTTTGCCCAAAAGTAATGCTTCCAAGTGGGAATTCGCCATAAAAAAATCATAGCATATGTAAGCAGGTTTGCAAGGGATTCTTTTCGGCTTACTCCCTTACAAAGGTGCTTGCATGTAAGCAGCGTTTTTTACTGCGCGTTATTTATTTAACGGTAATAAAAACACGAAATACATTTTTTCTTACTCGAAGTAAAATTTTAAATTATGCGAGGGCGGATCAATAAGTCCATGACTTTTCGCACTTCCCTCGTAGTTATATGAAATGCAACACTGCTCCCATCAAGTACATAACACAAACGTATATGTTTCGTTATGAAAAATTAAGGTTATCGATATTTTAGAATTATTTCGTTAGGGTATTTTAAGGGTCAAAATAGTTCCTGGAAATGGTATTAAAATAAATCGTTAACGATATTTTAGGGTAAGTGTTTGCCAACTATGTATTTAATATAATATTTTGTATCTTCACATGTCACCCTACTACAAATTTCAATATTTTTGGCCACTCATATGTAAGTTGATATGTACATATCTTAAATAGAACACCACATGTAGTTAAACTGGGTACTCAGACTTTCGTTAGCACTATGCCCTTTCAAAAGGACATTTAAAGTTAAATTTTTAAATAAATTGATTAAATACTTGTAAGGTAGAAGGGGGAACATTCGCCACTTTTTTTTTAAAGCGTTGGCTTTACTCAACCAACATTTTTTTTGGAAAAAATCTTTTTTATCTAAAATTTTACGCATACTAACTTAAATTTATGTATTTAAAAAATAAACGACACAGTGCAACAGTGTAAAAAATACACCAACATATCAGTAACAAAAAAAAAAAAAAATACATTATTCGATTCTACTAACAAAGGGTAGTAAAACACTATATTCAGTTTAGCGAGATTTGTGAATAATTTTTTTTATGGGCCTCCAAAGATTCTGAAAATCATTGGGCGCCTTGGAAAAGGGTGTCATCAGTTTTTGGCCAACAGCAGACACAATATTGGTGCTACAGCTTAACTATATTTGACAATAATGTATATATGAATGTGGTGAGCGAACTTTGTTATGGAAGAAATTTTTTTTTTGAAAAACATAGGAAAAAAATAATTGTTATTTTTTTTCACTTTTTTTAGCATAACTTAAAGGGACTGTTGGTTTTGCACCAACAATATTTGTTAAAATTGTCGCCACAGTAAAGCTGAATAACCTTTGTGGACATAACAATACAATATGAACGTGTCTAGGCATACTAAATATCTCATAAAAACCATTTTGTACCTTAAAAATTTTCGTTTTTAATTAGACTATAGAGCATTTTCATTTTATTGCAACGACTAATTTTTCGGTAGTCTCCGATTTTATTAAAAAATTTAGTGAGTATATTTGCCAACAAACGCATATTTCTAAAACGATTTTTTAATTTTTTTATTTTGAAAACTGTGGAAACTTTGAAGCTTTTAAATATCGAAAAATTAAGATTGGGATATCACTCGAAATGCCATAATTTTTGTTGTGTGACAGATACTAAAAAAGTTTTTTTTGCATAATGTATTGTAAGTGAAACTTTGGGTTAATTGCTAAATAAATTTCAGAAAAATTAATTATGTGTTTTTTGACATATTCGAGAATTAGCAAAAGTTTTTTCAATATTTCGTTATTCTTTTCGCATTTTTTGGTCTTTAAAATTATACAAAATCTGTAAATCTCTGATGACGCGTTTAGCAGTTATGATAATTGTAATATTGTATAATTTTACACATTTTTTAAATCCCCCAACGTTGATCAGCGACTACATAACGAATTTTGGAATAGGAAAAAATACGTAAATACCTCACTGAAATTTGAAAGATATTTATCTAAAAAGTGTGTCGGAAGTTTTTAAAGCATTATAATAGAGACATTCTATATGTGCGAATGAGCGATAATAAAAATACGAAATATTATTTTTCCACTCAAGTTAAGCCTTTTAATTATATGTAACGTAATGTAATGCACTTAAGCGCGAGCAACTTTACTATACATAACCAGAGTTTAACTTTAACCACAGATATTTCCATATAAATTTGATATTTATAACTATGATTAAGCCCTAACCTCTGGATAATTTGATTTCTAAAAAAAGTAAATGAATTTGAACAAATGAAAGTACTCTTGGCAAACACAATAACGTTAATATTTATAATAAGTTTAACAGACAGTGTTACAAAACTTACAAAAAAAGTCTTACCGCATTTAAAGACAAATTAGTTTTTTTTTTCTTTTTAAAGAAAATTACCTGAAAAGAGAGGAAAAGTTAAAGAAAAAGTCAGTATCAAGTTTTAACAATCCAAATAAATTAAACTATAAATACATGTTAACAACTAAAAGATTAGTTAAAGGTCAAATAACTTAATTATAAACAAAATAATCACTAAATAGTATATTATTTAGTAAGTTTAAAAAATTTTATATATAAATCCTTAACAAATTTTAAGTTATTGAAAAACGTGCTGCTTGTTGATCCTAAAAATTTGTAACAAAAATAAGTTTTTGTTTTTTCGTTTATAAAGACACTAGGATTTTAGCAACTTAAGTGGCTGATTTAATGTTATAAAATAGGTCAAAGCTATTACCAACAACATTTGAAAATAAAATTGAACTTTGAAAATTGCACTACAGCTGAACGGATATGAAAACTTCCTCTGATTTAGAGTCAAAACAATTGATTCAATGATTACAAAAATATTGAAAATGCAATAACTGCCCAACATACGCTAGTTTCAATTGGTAACAATTCAACAATTTTGCTTTTAAAATTTATGAAAACAAAATTAAAATTGTTTACATGGCCAATGTACAAAATAACCCAAGAAGCAAAGAAATAACCAAAAAAAAAACTTCAATATGAAATGTTTACATTAGAAAAAAAAAGTATTGGAAATATTTACAATCAAATTTGGTCACAGTGAGAGAAATTTCTTTTAAAATTATTTTTAACTAGACATCGAGTCACCGAGTCGAAATAGAACAAGTTCAAGACACTGTGTCAAACTTACAGTATTAAGTGCATGATAGTAAATGTGGCTCTACATCTTTTTTTTTGGGCTTTTAAAAAAGTTTTGAAAAGTCATATTTACTAAAGTAGATGGGCCATTTCAACGATTTAAAAAGCGTATGAAAGTCTCAATTGTCTTCTGTGCGATTTGTAATTAAAAAAGAATCACTTTTTCCGAAAATGTTTCAAATATCAGTGCCTAGATATCTACCGTGTACACGAACAAAATACAGTACGTATCTATTGCTTGAAATTACGGGCATTAATAGCCTGGTAACTAATGAAACCCTTTGTGCGATATTTACACGCTTAATTACTTGGTAATGTCTGTTTTCATAGGGTTGAAGTGCGTTGAACTAATGTGCTCCTTATTCCTACAAAAAAAGAGGAATTTGTCCGCTAAAATAGGTGGTGAGCTTTCAGTGGCGTTTTGTTTAAATTTCCCAATGCTAAACGACAGGGCTTCTGAAGGATTTGTCCTGTTTTTTCAAACTTCCCGTAAAAATTTGATGGACGTTAGCCACATACAAGGAGATAAATAATTTCATAGGTCACAAAAGAGATGATCATTTGAATTCTTAAAGAAGTGCAGTGGACGCGTTATTTGGTACCTAAAAAAGATCTTTGATAGTGTTTCCAGATTACATTTTGCATCAGATGAACAAAAATACTATAACAAAATACATGTAATACAAGAGCAAAATACATACGGTCAGTCATTCGTTTCACGAAGAACGTCTTGAGGAAAACTCATTTAAGTGTACAAAAGAATTCAGAAATGAAGTATATTAGAATAAAGGTTACAAAGCCATCGATGAAATCAATAAGAAAGTCTTGCTGTGTCGTTCTTTTCCGTCATCACTAAGTCACGAAAAGGTCGAGTTTTGGCCTCCAGCTACAAAAAATTACGTCAAAGTTACCGTTTGAAAATCCTTCACATTTGAAATAAAAAGATTTGGCTTCAGTTGCCCCAGTTGGTAACAAAACTTTGAACGATAGAGTGGTTGTTCCAGCGAATGGTAAAGATTTTGATAATTTGGTTGTCATACCTGTTGCTCTGAAAGTCACTTGTGAGCAGATGGTTGAAATAGGTATTCGGGTAGTGAACCAATATAAGCAATGTGACAGCATCATGTATGACCGATCCAAAGGTCATGCATGACTGATCCATATTTTAAAGGTAATCCGGCCTCTAATTCTGTGGCTGGTTTACAGTCATCACTACATAAACTAATATTTAAAGGTGTGCTGTGTCATACCATCAAGTAGTCTTGACACAACGAAATTGTATATGGCCATAAACGGACGATTTGAATATTCTACAGCTGATGTGTGCTTTCCCACATGCAGTCGGAAAAAAAATGCCTACGCACCTGCCAAAAGTCGCCTGTAATATCTGTCTAAAATAAATGTAATAATATATTTTTTGGATAAAAACTGGCTTCAATTTTATAAGGAAAATATGACAAAAAATGTAGAAACCTAACCGCTAAGAAAGAAAATACTCAATCGGGCACCTAAAGATTTTAGATATATATGGATTTCTAATTTAGGGAACGAAAATAATCCCCATGCACAACAGTTTTATAATGATAAATGCAGCTAATATTGAACCGTCGCAAAAATAGTCAAAGTGTGGAACCTATAAACGTTATCCAATCTTCTTGAAATTTGGCATATATTACCTTGGAATTACTGAGACTCGGTTTAAAAGCAAAGCCTGCAAATATTTTACATTTTTTTTGCCTTCTAAAATGAAACACCCTATTCGACACTCAAAAGGGATAATATTAACTTTCATATGATTGCTTAAATTGCAATTTGGAAATATAAAAAAATAAAAAATACAAGATTTTATTTAATAAATAGTAAAGAATTGTATTTTTTAATTGAAAAAATTATAAATTTTTTAATACTTTTTCAAACAAAATCACAATCTTAATATTGATGTGGTTGTGCTGTCCTTTTTTAGCTTAGTGGCACGATGATAGGTACAATCATTTTTTATTCTGCACATCCTCAAATTTGTAGTGTCTTTTTTATAACCCAAATTATTGTTTCTCATTTGTTTCTTGCAGTGCACCCCCAAAAATAGTTATTAAATGACGACGTACCACAAGCACGGGCCAATAACACAAATAACCAAAAAAAAAAACGTATTGAAAGTTCAGGTTCAATAAAAGTCCACGAAATGCCTCACACGTGTGTATTAACTAGAGAAAGAGATTTTTGTTCTGGTTGTATGTACGTTTATTTGGTTTTTCTATTACTGGCACTGTATGACGTTTTCTTTGACTTTGCACCATAACGTTGCTGGAAGCATTTGGAAATCCACATATGTTGCATTCCAATACAACTATCCAAATTACAATTCATTGAAATAGTTTACACAAATGTGTAAACTGAAATAATTTCAAATAACTAAACATAACTTTTATTTTTACTGATCTCTAGTTAAGACTTGAATTTAACGTATTTTTAACGTACTATTCGTTAGTTCTTATGGATTTGTTAGTTATTTAAACAATATTAAAAATAAATAACAAAAAACATTTGGCCTATCGTCGGCTTTCAAGTGGTTTATCATTTCTGTTAAATTACATTTTCGGTTAATTTAAACTACAAACTATTTTGAGTTTAAAACATGGAACAAGTTTTTACATTACAAAAAATGAGCGAAGTAGGCGTGGTTAAATTTTGAAAAATTTGTCGATTCGTATACTATTTATTATTATTTAACTAAATTTGGCAAATACTAGAAATTTTACTATGTCAATAAATTGTTACAGAAAATTTAAAAAAAGTTAAATTTTTTAAAAAAATTCTTGATAAGTTCCGAAATTATACTTTAAATTAATTTAATTTATTTTAAAATCGGCCTAAACTTTGTTTGATTCTTTTTATTTATAAAAACTGGATAGGTGTTTTTGATATCGATATGAAAAGTTTTATCGTGTAAATCGTATTAGTTTTGAAGAAAATATTCGTTGAATATTTCCCCCAATATACATATGTATAGAGTAATTCCAGAAATTTTTGATACGGTCTTGTGATATGTGACTACGGATAGCGTTGAAAATGAACACATTGATATTCAACGTTTATAGTTATGATATATGTGGTGTACTAAGTGTTTCAAAGTCGTTGAAGTATGCAATTCGCGTTGAATAGCGTTCAAATATTCGGTATTTTTATCAAAGCTGTGAGAAATAAATCATGTTTAAACTGCTCTAACTTTTTAAGTTTTTATCCGATGTTTACTAATCTCACCTCATAAAAAATATTAAATATTCTGCTTTTATATATTTGTTAGATAATGACAGTCATACAGTCTCTTTTGAAAAAGTTTGCAAAAATGCAAAAACGTAACTTTTTCGCGTATCTTTGAAAAGTTGCAGCTTTGATTTTTCATAAAAAATTTATAGTTATAGATCGTATTGTCTTGTTCAACATATCCAAAATTCAGAGTGAGTTCTCAATGTGTTTAAAACATATTTAGATTTTAGTAAGAAATTCTCTTATTAAGTATTTTATTAAAAAAGTAAAATTTTTAATTTTGTTCAATACACACAAATTTTAAATTTCGCTAAACTTGCGATCCATTGTAAAGGGTATACTTTTTAAATTATCTTTGGTGTTCTGAATCGCCATTCAGAATTCCTCCAAGTCATCAAGTTTTTGAAACATTCTAACCTACAAATTCAAAAACACGTTTCTTCATCATATTCCGAAATTTACCACACCGCGACCTCGTTACGGATTCTTAAACTCCTGCTCATTATCAAAATTCTTTTTGAATCTATCAGATATCTCTATTTGTTTTTAGATGAACCGATTATTTAAATTAAGTAGTTTAGTTTCATATAAGTTAGACTTGGGCAATCTTGTGCTTTTGAGTGAGTGCTCTTTCTAGTTCGATTGATCTAAATGAACTAGATCGATCTTCTATTTCAATTAATCTTTGACAATTTCGTTATATCGTTTGTTTGATAACTTTTAAGCGAATTATTCATATAAGACTTCTCTTTTTACCATAAAAAAAAATTGAGCTGGCAACATTGAAAAAAAAAAACGAAATTGAATTCAAAACCAACACAAAGAAAAGAAATATTACTCAAATACCAAAAAAACAACGAGAATAGCGAAAGACCTAACAGAGCTGAAGATTGCGAACTAGCTCACTAGTTCAAAGTAAAGACTAGTTCAATTGAACTAGGTCGTACACGAACTACATAACTCTAATAGAAGTATAGGATGTTGTACAACTGGTTATTGCTGGCAACGCGTTGCCAGAAATCCTAAACTAACACGATTTACACGATAAAACTTTCCCGATCAAACAAAAAATATCTACGCGTTTTTTATAAATAAAAAAATCAAACAAAAATTTGCCAATTTTTAGATAAATTGAGTCTTGATAGTTCTGAATTTTTTAGAAACAAATTATTTTTTTCAAATTCTCCATTAAGCAGTTTATTGATACAGTAACATTTCAGTTAAATAATATACTTAAAATGATCGCAACATTTGTAAATATTTAACCACGACTACTTTGTCCATTTTTTTGAAAAATTTAAAATGTTGTTCCACGTTTTCTTAGTACATATATTATAGGAGAGCAAATGCTGTTAGTTTGGCATTGATACGATACACATTTTCCTGTAGCAGGCAATTGGCTTGGAAAGCAACATATGCACCACACCACATATACAATTTTATATAAAAGTGTTGTGGCGTTTTGCTGCAGTAAATTGACATGAAAAACTTTTACTAGTACTACTGCTACTTTGTTGTTAGTAATGTAATCGTACTCTATCATATAGTATAGTGCAAAGAGGTGAGTATGTATTGTAGTTTAGTTAGTAAGTGGATTTCAGACATGTAGTAAAATTGGTATCAATTTTACTAGTATACTCCACTGGTCGTTGCCAAACACTTTTGAACTTCCAATAATAAAGTTTTTTTCCAGCATATGGATAAACGGCATTGGTACCACTCGCAATTGTAAGTTATAGATATTTTGCTAAAATATTTTTTTTTATAAATATTTTTACTTTTCTCAACAAATACGTTCAATTTTGTAGGAAGTTTTTATTTTTTTGGCAAATAAGTCGTGCTCTTTCTCCAATAATTTTATTATATTTTATAAAATGATAGTTGAAAAAAATTTGTAATGGTCGTTAAGAAACAAATGGTTTTATAAACTTTTTGGTAAAAAAAAAAAAAAAAATATTTTTGAAAGTTTAATAGGCTTCTGTTGTTAGTACAAGTAAATATGATTGCAAGTACACTTTATATTTTTAACTTTTGCAATAAGTCAATAAAATAAAACCCTTCATAAACGGCATATAAATTATATTATCTTAATGAAATAAAGACAATTTAAAATCTTTGTCATGGAGTTTTCGCTCAAATAATTTTAAAAATATGTCATTAGACCACTTAAATAAATTAATCAAGTTGAGATAAATCAAAATACAAAATAATGTAGATTCTAAAACTACAGAACACCTAAATCCACTGTGATCCGTTTTAAGCACAATATGCTCATGAGGAATTAAAAAAAAAAAATTTAGACACTTTGAGCTATAATATTAAAAAAATTATTTTTGTACACATAAATAACCTTTTGTGTATGTGTTAGAAGATATTTAAGTATGCTAGATCTATCTACGTTAATAATTTATCTTTAACCGCGCAAAAATGATGGTTGTTTAAATCAAATTTAAAAAATTAAGATTTCAATTTTGGCTTCTAATTAATTAAAGTTACATGAATGTATAAATCTCATTGCATTTCGCACATGTCGAAACATATATTACATCACCATAAAAAAAAATATTAAAATACACTCAAAAAAATTGTATGTATACTTGTATTAGAACTAAAAAGAAAAAACATCGATTAATTTGGAAAATATTAATTTTTTGGTAGGTTTTATGATATTCAATTGGGTTTAGGGTTACTAGGAAATAAAATTAAATAGTTTTGTATTCTCAAAATTGAATTTTGTTTCCAAAAAACTTTGTCATTCAAATTTAAAAATCCTTTTCGATTTTAGTATTAAGCTAATGAAAATAGCTATGAATACAAAAGAGGACAAGGATAACACGGAACTACAGTACTCAGTTGCTATAATTTAGTTTACCAAAGTTTAGTTTAGTAAAGCTCTGTGATTCAAATAAGATAGTTTATACTGTGATATAATTGTTGTGCCGTAAATATTTTTTAATAATTATTAATTTTGTGTAGTGAAGTCCCGTTTTTAATTTGAATTTAATGATATTTTCTGACAATGTAAACTAAAATCGTAAGTTTAAACTGTGATATTAGTTTTAAAATATCTTTATTAAACATAAATTTTGTATTCCACATATTTAAAATTATTTATCTAAAAAACATTTTGTATTTTGTTTTTGCCAGAATTTAACAATAAAAAAACTCCTGAAGAAATTGGAAATAAGCCAAAGAAACGTCGAGTGAAATATGAAATAAATTGTTTTTATTTTAATTTAATTATCAGACAATTGACCAAATTAGCCCAAAGGAAATACCTTACAAACAAAAATGTTTTCGTTGATGTACACTTTGGCGGAATTGTTACAGCGATCTATTTGCCATAAAGTGAAATATGTTAGGAAAAAACTTCATCTGTTCTCACTAGGAATCAAAAAAATATTTTTTTTGCACGTTATCAATTAAAAAGTCGTGAAGATTCACTCCAGATACCTACAGTTGGGAGCACTAGAGATTAAACCTAAAGATTCACACACAAAAAAATTAAAACTCATTTCAATCAATAAAACAGCCGATTCAATTACTTTTATTGCTGAAATTCGGTGGCTCATTCAATTAAAAACAGACAGCTATTTTATTGAATTATTTTCAATAAAATTTTAATACACAATTGTTTATAATTTTTTTTTATATTCGTATACACATTCAATTAGAAATCCATTGATTGGATTAAAAATTGCTCAATATTGTATACCTCTATATTTCCTATGTAGTATATAAATTTGATTAAAAATCAATTGATTGGATTAAAAAGTAATTAATATGGTATACCATGTCAAAAGGCCTTGAAAGGCTGTTGTGGTCACACCAAATGCAGTTTTTTTAACTTTGAATTTTAAAAGATTGATTCTTTTGAATTTTGAAAGATTGATTAGTGCTTAAAATTCTTATTTAGTTAATAGATTTATTTAGATTTATGTGAACAAATTGATCGCAGAAATAAATTTTTTTCTTTATAGTGAAAAGTAGGGACTACTTTTGAAATTTTTTAAATAATTTTTAATTTATTTTTAGCATTTTTCTGTTTAAAAAATTGGGTAAATTTTATTAATCAAATTTAACTTTAAAATTACATTATCAAATTAATGATAATGTTCCAATAAATAAATATTCATAATAAATAAATATGTATTCAGATTTAAGCTACAGAAATTAAATTATTTAACTTAATAAAGTAATAAAGCAAATGAGAATTTATAAAAATATTTTTGAAATGAATTAAAATTATGTATTTATTCAAATACATAAACATTTATAAAACACAACTACATAAATAAATATTTCAAAAAACAACAACAATATGTTGGTGTTATCTTGTTTTTTTAACAATTGCTTTTAAGCGATAAAATAAAAAAGTGTCAAGCAAGTTGCTAAATTTAACAAATAATTAATTGATTCAATTAATTTTTAATTTACAGCTTTTAAAATTTTCAACAACTCAATTTAATTGAAAAAAAGATGAAATTTTTTTTTCTGTGCAGGCCGAAAAATATTTGACACTAGAACTGAAGTATACTTTTCTAAAAGTATAAGGCAATATATATCTAAAGCTAGTCTCAGAATCACTGTCCGGCATCAGGCGTTCGAGCTATATTAATAGAAAATGTGTCGTTTTTGATAAAAATGCTCCCTTTTTTACCTTCCAGGAAATATATTATTTATAATACGTTTAACGGCACCTGAGCACACTACTCTAGCGCTTTTTTCAATTTTTGAATTTTAAAGTCATCTTATTTTTTCTTAAAATTATGGTCGTTTGAACTAGATAATAAATTCGGGGCTTTAAAATTGCAGTTAGAACCTCAAATTAAATTTACAACATTTTTGTAAGCAAATAAGTTACCTTAAAAATTCAAAACCTGAAATAAAGGGTAACAGTGGTGTGCTTAAGTGCCGTTACAAGTACTATTAAAAAATATATTTCCAGGAACTTGAAAAATCGTGGCATTTTGATCAAAAACTATATTCATGTATATCATGATTTTTATAAAAAATGATAAAAAATAATTAATGAAAATTATTCAAGTTCGAGGCCATACTCAATATTTCTTTATTAGGATATTGCCCTAACAAATAATCTATAGAGCTTTTGTTTTCAAATTTATTAATTGAATGTGCTGATAGATCTATATCGGGAATTTTCTAGGTTCCCATCATCAGAACATGTTTTGAAAGAAGTGACAATCCCATGCAAACATCAAACATTCATATAACCTAGTTATCCCACTAAATGAGAACGAAGTTAAAGATTATCACCATTGATCAAAAATATCAATTTTTAATAAAAATTAAATCAAACTTGTAAAAATAATTAAACTTCGCAAAATTTTTAAAAAGTTTCAAAACGTGTTCTGATGATGGGAACCTAGAAAATTCCCGAAATAGATCTATCAACACATTCCTGAAAGGGTCAAATAATAAATTTGAAAACAAAAACTCTATAGATTATTTGTTAGGACAATATCCTAATGAAGAAATATAGAGTATGGCCTCGAACTTGAATAATTTTCATTTTTAGTTATTAAAAACTTTAAAATACCTTTCTGACTCGAAATTTACTTAGAAATTCAGTTCACCCAATATGTTAGCCGATTTCAAATATAAATGTAAAAGTCAGACGCAAATAAACATACATTTTTAAGTTTGTACCCTTTACTCATTATTGGTAATCGGACATCAACCTGGAATACCTCAAACTATATAAAAGTACACGTTTTTTTAAATACTGCTCTTAAAACATAATTCCATTAAAAGGCGCAAAAACTCTATGGAAAAACTGCGAAAGTTTAAAAATCGGAAAATTTTGGTGTTATTTGAAACCACCAAAACAGGTGGTTTTTATAAAAATGATACTAAGCTTATAAAAATGATGCCCATCAGGTTTGTTATATGGAAATTTTAAAAAAATATCAAAACCCACTGCACATTTCAAAATATTTTAAAAAGTGATTAACTCAAAAAATAATTGTAGCGCTTATTGTAAAAACTTGATAAGCCACTTTGACTATTTTCTAGTTTTCACTCTTTTCTAGAAAATTTGTTGGAAAAAGTCTACCTTATGCTATATTCATATTTTGATATGTTTACTAACTTTAACAGGCAAAAACAAACCAAAAATAAAATGTGACTTATCAAGTTTTTACAGATTTGTTCTCAAAATTATACAAAATTGAAAAGATCTCCAACCGTATAGGATATATATTCTGTCAGATTTTTAACTGTGGTTGCTATAATTCGAACTAGAGTGCGCTTTAAGGAAAAAAAAATCAGAAACTTCTTAATGAAGCATTATTCTGTAAATCTGCAGAGCTTGATTAAAAAATGTCAAGAAGATCTTCGAGAAATTTTGTATGCTGCGAGATATGCTTTTCTCCATAAAATTTTCGACAAAATGAAGAACCTACGAGTATTTTGCCCTTAATAACCTTAAAGTTCTTTATGTTGTCTTCTTTATAACTCGATGTCCAGTTTACTGACACATTTTTAATGTTAAAAATGTATAATTCTTTTCTTATTTTCTTTTTCAAATCAATTTAAACTTAATTTTTTCTGTTTTCTTTATCCCACTGTCACATCTTAATGAAGACAAAGATCTAGTGCTTAAGTAAATTTACATTTCACTTAAGCAGGCAGTTTTATTACAATTTTCCTGTATCTGGACTTTGTGGTTTTGACGTTGCTATATATATATCCTGTGTTAAGTTTATGAAGTGTTATGCACATATTTAAATTAGTAACTAATGCAATTAATATTGTAGATTAATTGTTAAAGAAAATTAATTAGCAATGTAAATAAAATGTTTAATAAGTTAATAATAATGATATGCTTAACTATGAGAAAACATTTTTAAATTAGCTTGAGATAAATTAAATAGATATATTTTATAGGATTGACTTTTTTAGATATATTACCTTTGGCAATAGTAATTGTAATCATACATGGGAATTTTTCATTGGTATTGAAATTTAATTGGTATTATCTATGGTAAATGTTAATGCCAAAAAATTTCATTACCATTCCAATGCCAGTGATTTTTTTTTTTAATTGGCATTAATTACACCAATACAAAAAAACAACTAATTGTATTTGACGAAAAAAATCAAAACTTAATTGTAATTTTAAAAGTATTCACTAGTTTATTTAAGTTTTATTACTTATTCACTACTCTGTCTTGCTTGGTAACAGATTAATCATGATGAATCGGCTTTTGTCAATATATACTTAAAAAATTGCGAATATTTACTAAATAAGTACGCAAATTAAGATTTTTATCAAAATTTGCAAATAAGTTTTTTTTTTGTAGGCAATTGTAACAAACAATTCTATGAATCAATTATAATTTTCTGTTAACGGCATTGGCATTGATGAATGCCAATTGAAACAACATTATGTTGACAGTATTTTAAAGAAATTGTAGTGCCAAACAAAATTAATTGCCATTGACATAAAACTATTCCAATTAAATCGTCAATTAGGTAGTCCATTTAATTAACTAATCCCAATTATGGTTATAATATTTATAATACACTGAGAGTATTCCCTTTGACGAATTTTAATCAAAGTTTTTACTAAATTAATGAAGTTTTCTTTACAAATTGTATGTAACATTTTATACACTTTATAAAATAAACTTCATAATTGTTTTTTATTTCTATCTATATACACTTCGGTTCACTTATTTAAAGGCACTAAAAATTCCATATTCAGCAGCATGTATCTTTTGCAATTTTTAACCGATTCCAGAACTATAAAATGAAAATGGAAGCTAGACATCTGCAGATATAAAAAACATGCTGGCAGCAGCAGTTTCTTACCTAAAGATCTTTTTTTGAGCAATTTATCAAAAAAAGTTAAAAAATTTGCTATTTTTTTTGGTTCACTTGGATAAAGGCATTTTAATTAAATTTAGTGAAGAACGGTTTTTCTTGTTTTTTTAATTAATTTTACTTTATTAAAGAGTTTTTAGTAATGGGTACAACCACCTTTGTTTTTAATAACTTCAAATATACGGGTTTTCATTGACAGATAAAGCGAATTCATGCAATCCAACGAAATTTGATTCCAAGCATCCTTAATGGCCTGAATTAGTGACTCCTTGTCATCGAATTGTCTTCCTCCTTCATAGACTTTACGAGATTACCAACCCCAGACGTTTTCAACATTTGTATATGAGCATTATCCTGCTGCAATATCCAAGATATGGGACCAAATAGTTCACTGAACTTCGGAAAAGCCAATTCCAATAACGTTTTATAGCTTGCACTAGTCATTTTTGCACTTTGAAATTCAAGATCGATGGTGCCATAGTACGTAATAGCACCCCACACCATAACGCCGCCCTCTCGGCTGTGATGTCGGTTCAAAAATCGCTTTTCTTTCCGCAGATCATGGAAATAATAGTTGTAGACATCAGGCCCATCTAAATTAAACTTCTTTTCATCCGTAAATATTACGGTTCTCCAGTCATTTACATGACCTCTTTGCTGCACATACCATGTAGTCTCTTGCGAATTGAAGCCGCTTTTCCTTACGCGGAGCATTAAGTGGCGGCTTTTTTTTAATTTCAGGTATTTTAGATACTCACAGCTCTTTATTACTCTGCGTACTGTTGACTTGCTCGTTTTCACTCCAGCTTGAGCTCTTATTTTTAATAAGGATAAGGCAGAATTAGATGCAATTCTTATGATTTTTCATTTCTCATACGCAGATAAAGACAATGAAACCCTTCCTTTAAATTTTTTTCCATACCTTTCGGGGTCCTTAATGTAATTGTCAACAACTGTTTGGCTTGGTCCAATTTTTTGAGCTATTGCGCGGTTAGAATAACCTCCAGAACGGTAAACATCGATTTTAATTTTTTCCGATAAATTTAAAATTTTTTTTCTTGCCATTTTGACTTGTAAAATTATTAAGATGCAATAAATTGTAATAAACAAACGCTCCCTACGACAAATCATCGCTTACTTTAAAAATTATAAATAAATAATAAAGTGCCTTTATTCAAGTGAATCAAAAAAAAAAAATAGTACAGTTTTGGTTTTTTTTTAATAAATTGCTCAAAAAAAAGTTGTAAAGGTAAAAAACCACTATTGGCATAATTTTTTTATGTCTAAAGGTGTCTAGCTTCCAATTCTATTTTATAGTACTACAATCAGTTAAAAATTGGAAAAGAGACAGGATGATGAACACAGATTTTTTAATGCCTTTAAATAAGTGAACCGGAGTGTATATAAAACTCATTTTCTGTTTGTTTGTTCTCTAT
The DNA here is from genome assembly GCA_021234595.1 of Delia radicum. Classification (NCBI taxonomy): domain Eukaryota; kingdom Metazoa; phylum Arthropoda; class Insecta; order Diptera; family Anthomyiidae; genus Delia; species Delia radicum. The sequence goes on from CM037854.1 coordinate 105,628,650, forward strand.
CCAAAATTTGTAATTCTCAATGGATTTTCCTCAAATTAGGCATGATAATCCTCGGACCTAAACTTAGATCGTAGTATAGTTTTCATTACCATAGCATACTTCAATACCGACTGTTGATCAAAAACGTCAAAATCAAAAAATTCCACTATTTTTAATAAAGCTTATTCTTTTAATTTGAAAGCATTAAAACCAATCAAAACGTTTTAGAAAAAACCATTTCGTTTTGAAGAATTTTTTCCCGCGTTTAATATACCTACAGACTTTTTGCAATGTCTTTATGATTCATTTTATTTTTTCCTTACCGTTTTTGTCAATAACAAGTCCATTAAAAAAGCAAATAAAAATTTATTTAAGGATAAACTTTAAGTAGTAACTGCATTTATTTAATGAAACGTTTTAATGGATGAATTTCAGTGACATTTCATAGATCCAATCCAAAAATTTTTTGATATCATGTAGATAATTCTCTCAGTGTAATTTTTCTATATAATTTCTGCACAATATTAAAAAAAGTCTAACGCATTTTTTATTTTTTTAATAAAAAAAAAGTACCATCTGCTGCATAATTTTACTATTTTTTTATATCTTAAGATCATTTAATCTCCTGTAATAAGAGTTAATTTTTCTAGAAACTTGAGTATTTACAAATTATTTTTCCATAGCTTATAGTTTTGGCTATATTGTTGTAATTTTTCCCCTATAATTAGTAGTTGCAGATAAACGGTGTTTACAACAGGAAACTAGACATTTTACTATAAGTACTTTGGGAAACTGATAGAGATTATAATTTTCGGTTGATCTCTTTACAAAGATAAAACCTAAAATAACAACCCCTTGTTGGGTAGTGAAGTGTAAATGTAAAATTTGATTTATAAAACAGGGTGTTACTAAAGGTTATGCACACCCATTCTCCTAGAAACAAAATTGCTATCCATTAAATTCAACACTTGCATATGCTTTTAAACAAACTCTTGCACATGATAGAAATCTTTATATTTATCTAACATCAAACGGAACATGATGTAATAACTCAATTACGCACATATTTGAATTCATTAAGATCGTATAATAATTTATACTACGAGGAAATTGAAAAAGGAAACAAGAAATTTTTTTGTAAAAATAGAATAATATAATAATAACAAACACAAGATTACAAATCAAATAGAAGAACAACATAAAAACACCGTTTTTGACTGTCTAACAGGTAAGGCTGCCTCAGGGTATCCTTCACAAAATTTACCACAAATGCGTAAAATGAGCGTTTGATACTTAGAAATTAATATATTCCGATAGAAAACTAAATTTGCTACATATTTTGGGAAGAAAGTTTTTGTGTGCCGTCCACGGTTTGGAAGCGAGAAAGCTTCAAAATCGAAATTTCGTAAAATTTCAAAAACTAATTATTTTCAAAAAAAATATAGTTTTCAAAAATCTAAAAAACCAATTTAAGTTGAGTAAAAATCTTTATAATAAAATATAAGTATGATTGAAGCTTTCTCTTTAATAATAAGTCCTTACTTTAATCCAAATACTTACACGATTTTATCAGGATTCCTCTAAAGGACATCGTCTTAACTTATAAAATAAAAAACGGATTTTTATGAAATTTTGCAGAAAGAAGACATTAAGTATTGGTAGCAAAGCGTTGAAGCTTGAACAATATAAATTGAAGTTTTGATACTTTTTCGCCTAACTTCGTTTTTCCAAAAAGCGAAAATCCCGATATCTTCTTAAATAGGAGCAGAAAAAAAAATTGGTTTTCGAGCGTGGTTATATCTTGGTAAGAGAAATATTTTTTGATCAAAACTTCTCTTTTATATGATTTAGTTTTCAAAATGCACCCTTAAATATTTTGGCTCATATCGCCTAAATTAAGCAACGATAAAAAATTTTGTTAAAGAACTTATTATTTGTTTTTCGAGTGGAGCATATGGTATGAATTTCGTTGCAAAACATTGTTTGCCAGTTAGAGGTTTAAAAATTGTAGAGCATACGATTGATAAAAATTTATTTTAATAATATTTAGTTGAAAATTCAAAAAAAAATTTTAAATGTAAAACTTAATAGATAACATTTTAACAATATTTGCTGAAAAAGTTTTCTCAAAACTACTTCTGTATTTATTCAAAAAAATTTTTTTTTTGTAAATTATCGTGTAATAATTTATATGTTGTATCCAGATTTCATTTTTGTGCATGACATTAAAAAATTTTTTTTTGGCATTTACTAAATTCCATTTAATTATAATAAGGGTAAAGCCATAAGACCCATTGACTGAAATATAGCTTTTTCAACTTCCACGTTCTGATTTGCATGAAACTTGGTATATGGGCTATTCTCAAACATATTTTAAATTGTGGTTATTTTTTATTTTATGTCACATTAGTAAGATTTTATACGGTAATAAACCAATATTTAGGCACGTCAATGCGTTTGCGGAAATCACTTTTTGCAAGTGAGGCAAAAGTTAAGGCGGATTTAAGTTTAAAATTTAAAACAATTTAAAAGTATAATTTTTTGACTGATTTAGAAACACATGTCGCACATGATTTAAAAACATATGTCGCATGTTTTATATCTAAAATTATATAAACATCTTTTAAAATTCTGTTAATTTTAGCGTACAAATAATGTAAATTTTGAAGAATTTCAACAATGCTGATGAGCCGGAGCAAAACTTGTTTAGATAAAAGAGTCAATTTTTCAGCACAAGTAGCTTTTGAGACAAATTTATAATACCTCCCAGCGCATTTGATATCGCATTTAATTTGATATCGGATCTACATTAATTCAAGTATGGGTTGTTCAAAAATGCTATTAGATTTATTGGATCAATTTTGATTTAATCCGCAAAAAAATTTAAAAAAATCGTAATTATTATTTTTTTTTAATTTCTTAGATTTAAAAGTGGATTTCTTCGATAAAATTAGAGACTTTAGTTACAAAACATATAGCAAGTTTATTTAACCCAAAACAGCTTTTACTTTGTCCAAATTTGTTCACTTTTACGAAAAATATGGTTTCAAAATTTACCCAAATACTATTTGAAGTCTTTTTAAAACGAATTCTGAATAGCACTGGTTTCGATTCCATAAATTTATCATGGAATAAATCCGGTGGATGTACTGAAAAAATTGAATAAATTTGTGTGACATATATTTTGAAATTCACTAATTTTGTATATATTACCGCCTATTTAGGAGCTTACGCTTATCAACGTTGTTTTTGTTTTCAAATACTTAAAATTGAATTATAAATATTGCGGAATCGTTGTTTTTAAGTCATTTCATATTTGGCTATTTTTCATAACGGGACGACTAACAATAAGATAGATTTAGGAAAGGTAATCGACCTTTTGAGCTATAAAAAAATAAGTAAAAGTTTCGATTTTTTTTAGTTTATTTGTGCGATAACTCAAAAACTAATTCTCATATTGTGAAATTAATAGCATTTTAGAACTCCCCGTGCTTAAAATAATTAAGAAACTATATCAAATCCGATGTACCAAATACAGTAAAACGAAGTTGTACATGTACACCTGAAAAGTACTTGGAAGTAAAATTTTTTTTCTACACATGATATTTAAAAAAAAATTCTTTTTGAGCATTGGTAGGGTCATACCAAAACTAGTGCTTCCAATTTGGTTAATCGATTAACCGATTCCTCGATTAGTCGCCTCCAATTCGGTTAATGTCGAAACAAATAACAAAAAAGTCAAATTTCATACAATTCTTTTAAAATCGGGTGAAAGCGATCCTTAAGCATTTACACAACATTTAAGGCAACTTTAAAAGCTTAAGGAAATTAGATAGAAAATGTTTAACTCCTGATTTAATTCTTTGTTTTCAATTAAATATATTTATAAGAAAAGTTTGATTTTGCTATCCCCCCAAAAAATTTTAATAATCGGTTGCCAAGCTCTACAACCAGTTTCATGAAACCGTTGTACTGAAAATGTAATATATATATATTCAAAAAAATCACCAAAGTCAGCAACATTTTTGCTGGAAGGAACCTTGCAGAAAAATTTCTAATATCAGCAAAAAAGTTTATAAATTCAGCAAAATTTTTATAATAACATAATATATAACTCTTTTTACCCTGGTGGAAAATTTAGAAATTTGAGAAATACGAGTTATTGAGTATTAGCATAAAGAATTCGTTCAAATCCTATTGAAATTAATTGTTATGATAAATTGGTATTAAAAAAATTAGATTAATCCTAAATATAAAGATAAAATAACTTAAAAATAAGTTCAAGTGCATTCAAGAGAACCTCTCTTACTTTGGAACAACTAACTATTTGCTTTTAGAACAATTGAAAACAAAAATCATCGGACTAAATCCCGACACTTGAACGGACTATAAAGAAATAATAACCCAGCAAAAAATAGTGTTTACTCAGAAGCGCTTCTGGAAGCCATTATTTAATTACGAAGCGCTTCCAAAGCAAATTCAGAAAGCATGATTTTTTTCGCGATGTCCCACTTGGTATGTCTTTTTTAAGCAAACGACTAGCGCTTCTTTCATGTGCTCTTAGAAGCGATAAATTTATGCCTTCTTAGGCAATAAGAAACTTTTTTTTGTATGTTGACAACATTATTGCTTCGTGGTATGCATTCTTTATGGCTTCATTGTAAGCATTATTCACTGCTTCAAAGAAGGCATTTTGGGCAGCACAACAGAATGTCTCCCTAATTGCTTTATTGTATGCAAGGCGTTGAAGCTTTATTTTGGAAGCATACAAATGTAGTTACTGCTTACAAAATCCAGGTTAATTAGCTAGGAATATCTCTACAAGCCGTTGTCTGAAATTCGCATATTTTGAAAATGATAAAAGCTGTATAACTCAGATTTTTTTCCAGTGATCATATCCGATAGCATTTATTTTAAGGAGTCCTTAGATTTCTCCATAATAAACCCTCAAGTGTATTGGCCTCATACACTTTTAAAATCGCAGGATGCTTTAAATCATCCTCAACAAACACTTAGTAAATCAATACAGTCACCTTTCCTTAATATTTTACAAAAAAAAAAGCATTTATTTTGCTTTAATCGTTTAACCGATATTTTAAATAATGGCTTAACCGGTTACTCGCCTAGGTTGAATAATTGGAAAGACTAACCAAAGCGCTTTATTTTTATTCACACTGAAAAAAAAAAATGTGTCAAACGAATTGAAAAATGTATTTTTTTTGGTAAACTCGTTAAGTACAACCATATTCAGATGTGATTTCTGAATATGTTAAGTGTTGCACCTAAAATTCAATTGTGTTAACCGAATTTGGTTTTGGAAACCAATATTTAGTTATACCAACTAATTTCAGTCGTGGTAACAAAATTTTAGTTGGCAAATGATTAATTTTTTTCTGTGTGTGTTGATTTTTTTAACATAAGCTGCCTCAGGAGAACATTGTGTAACTCTTATTAGTTTTGAATAAAATATTCGAGGAATATTTTCTTACATATATATTTAAACATTTGTGTGTTAAAATAATAGATAGTGGCGTATGAGATATAAATAAAACATGAGTGGATACATGTCAACTCAATATATACAAAAATGGCATTTTCGGATCGACTATCTCCAACTTTAATGAAATTCACCGTAACTGTCATACTCGACAAGAAATCGACGAAACATAATTTCTGATTCTGGACCATTTCGGTTTCCTAACTATGACGTTATGAAAATTGCCAAAAACTATTTAATTTTACTAAAATTTTTAAGGTACAAAATTTGTGTTGGACTTATTTTTTAGGTTAAAATATACTCTTTATATTGATATGAATATTATCTTTTCATGGATGGGTCAAAGGTAATTTTTGAGGGTCTTCAGTTCAAATGACCATTTCTCAAATTCACACTTTTTATTCTTAAAAAAATATATCCTCTTCTACATTTTCGCTTAAATATTGTACATACTTTTTCCTGTAGCGAGGCAGCTACCGTGGAAAGCAACATATGTAAAGGGTCCACCATCTAACGTTTTTTTTTTTCGATGCCGATTTTGCCAAAAAAAATCATCTTTTCAGATGAAGCTCATACTGCATGGCCAGCCGAGGCAGCCATTTGAATGAAATTATTTTCCATTATTAACTGGAAGGATTGTACTTTCAAATAAAAAAAGAAATTTGAGAAAATATTCAGTAGTTTTTTTTATAGCATTTTCAAAAAAAAAAAATTTATTTGGCGGACCCTTTATTATTGGCATTATTTTTAACAAACAATATCGTAGACAGCTGCCTTATTTAAAACAAGCGTAGTATAAAAAATGCGTATTCACTTCAAAAATATAAAAAAAAAAAATAAATCAAAAATTTAGTTTTGCTCGCTACAAATGTTTTAAAATAATCATAAGGGTTCTACCCACTTTTATATTTTGCTTCCTTATTTCGATTTATGTGTTTAAAAGAACATTGCTCAACTGTGGGTTAGTTATCCTATCCACAGGGGTTTCTTATTACATTTATATATTTCTGTTTTTCATGTTTAGTAGTTTGATGCTGCCATTCATGACTCTTTCAGCGAACAATTGTCGGCTTGTAGAAGTTTATATGTGTGAGAGTGTGTGTGCTCGTGTGCATAAAAATAATATTAGCAATGGAATTAAGTGCAGTCAGTTGTAAATATTCTTGTCTGCAGGGTTGTTACCTTTTTACTTTTATCCTGCCTTTTTGGTATCCTTTTTTTTTGTATTAGTATTTTCTTCCCTCTTCCTAGTCTATTGTTTAGAAGTTTTATTAAACTAATAATAATGATGATGATGTTGTTCGTATTTAGATTTAATAAATCAAGTACATGTCAAGGATTAAAAAGCGGCATTAAATCTTAAAACCCAAAATTATTTTGGTTTTATTTTTTTTTTTTTTTTGAAAAACAATTGTTGTTAATGTTTTTCCGGAACTAAACTTAAAATAAGATGTGGTAATTATAAGGGTATGAAATTTACATAAATTAAGGAAAAATATTGTATTAAAAATTTTATACTGAGAATTTTAAATTGTTCGTTGAACTATGGTTATTATTTTTTTAATAGGCTAGTTTTTTGTATTTATAAGGACCTGCATGCACACTTGGTGGAACAAAGAATACAATTTTGACAAATTTCCTATCACTTCTTAAAAACTAGTGGTGATCCTTTGCTATAGTTTTTTTTTTCATGAAAATTTCCATTCATTATGTAAAATTTTCAATTCGATTTTAGGCCAAATGTTTAAATTTCAATTTGACATTTGACAATTAATTTGGTTGAGAGCAAAACAAAAAAAAATACCATTTAATTACATGCCTTTCCACTTGTGTATAAAGTGTAAAAAAAGAAAAATAAATCAAATTAATGGAATTAAAAGTGTTTCATGTTGTTTGTCAACATAATAAGCACAACGACAAAATTTATATTCCCCCTTTCTATAATTTCGCATTGTATTCGCAAATGAATTTATCTTATATTTCTTTCTTTTTTTTGTTTACCCCAAAAAAAAAAATTGTTCAAATATGTGCTTATGCTGGAATTATTTTTTGTAACACTGCTATTTCTGGCTTGACTTTGACACCACTTTTTCGGTAATAATTAGGGGTTTTTACGGCTTCTGTTCCTTTGTGTGTTTATCATTTTTTTTTGTCACATTATTCTTTCGTATATTTTTATTTATTTTTTTTTACTGGCAACTAAAAACACTTGTGTGCACAGCTTGAGATATATTTTGTTCTATTCTTTCTCACTAAATGTGACAATTCACAGATGTACACAATAGTCTTGAATGTTGCACATTTATTGGCACATAATGTGTTTATTCTTTCCTAATTCATACATTTTCGGTTAATTTATTGTGTATTGTTAAACAATGTTAAGGTGATTTAGGGGATTATCAAGAGATTAAAAAAGTATTGTTTTAAGTAGATCTTATGGACTTGTTAATGGATTTTTTTGTTAGGTTTTATGTAAGGGGATTAAATTGATATTTTTTTGCTTATTTGTCTTATTTAATAACTAAAAATAAATTTGGAAAATTAGTTGATAAAGTATCGTTTTGTGTATAATTGAAAAAAATATGTTAGAAAATACCCAATGAAAAAAGTTTCTATATGGGTATATATAAGCATATATAGTCGGTACCGTGAAATAACTCCCAAATGAAATAACTCCAAAAAAAAAAAAAAAATGAAAAACTCCCAAAAATTTTCCATATAAATTGGGATTTATTTCACTATGAAATAACTCCCAAAGCGTTAGGCCTTATTTCACAATTTTCTGTTAGAAATTATTTCGTTATGAAATAACTCCTAAATAAAATAATTCCCAACTAGGTTTTGTGGGGAGTTATTTCACTCCTTTTTGGCATTGGGAGTTATTTCACTTTTGTTGGGACTTATTTCATTTTCATTTTTAAATGTGATTTTATCGTTGGGAGTTATTTCATTTTTATTGCAAGTTATTTGATTTCTATTAAAATTACATTAAATTTTATGCATTTATAACGGTTCTTAAAATTGTCGTAAAGTAAATAATAGCAATACAATGAGTTTTTTTTACCAAAAGCAACGCAGTTCTTGCTAGAATTTTGGTAAGTAAAGATCGGTATTAAAGTGATTAAAAATAATGGCAAATCTTGAATTTGAAATAATGAGTGGCAAAAGAAGTTAAAGACATCTCAGAAGGAGGGGGGGGGGGGGGCTGGAAACGACATAACGTCCAATGACATAATGTCCATGGACGTTATGTCACTCGAAAAGTGTCATAATGTCCATGGACTTTATGACACTCTGCAATGTGACATTATGTCCACAAATGGAATAACATAAAGTCCATGGACATTATGCCACTTTTTGTGTGACATAAGGTCCATAGACATTATACTCCAGTGTGGAAACAGATCAGTAATTTATTTCGCGAAGCCGCCTGCCGCGTTCTACGGAGAAAAAAACCCCTAAGATCGGCTGAAGGCCGCCACCCAGAAGAACTTGTTTTTTAAATCAGATGTCGAATCCGTTGAAATCTTATATTTTTAAGACATCAAGTAATTTGTAAAAACAAATTTTTCTGTGTGTCGGCCTTCGGCCGCTCTTAGGGGTTGTTTTCCTCCGTAGAACGCGTAGGCGGCTTCGCGAAATAAAGTTTTTTCTGTGTGCGATTATACGATTTATACGATTTATAAATTTAGTTTTATTTTGTGATATACTACTAAAGAATATTTAAAAAACTTGTGTTGATATACTAAATATTATTAATCTTTTTATTTTAAAAAGTCTGGACGCTATGCCACATTTGAAAGTGACATAATATCCTTAAAAATAATGTCGTAATGTCCATGGACATTACAACATTTTCCAAATTGTCATAAAGTCCATGGACATTATGCCACTTTTCGAGTGAAATAACTTCCATTGGACGTTATGACATGTCACCTCTCGAAGCGTACGATTCGCATCCTGCGGCGCGGCCTGTTTCACTACTCCATGCTATGTAAACTAATTTATTTTAACTTTTAAAACAAAGATTATTCCAGGTTTTTCTATAAATATATTTTTAATATGTATTTTTCTATCAATTTTGTTGATTATTTTTGTATATTTATGTATACATTAAATTCTATCTTTATAATATGTTTAATATTGTGTACATTTTTACATGTATTTATGAAATAAATAGAATTCGATATTTTTGAATTGGGAATTATTTAATTTTTTTGGGACTTTTTTCATTGGGAGTTGTTTCATTCTTTGTTGGGAGCTATTTTATTACTATGAAATAACTCCCAAATGATGGTGCTTATTTCATTTTTTCTTTTGAGGTTATTTCGTTTATTAAAATTGGGACTCATTTAATTTTTTTTTGGGACTTATTTCATTGGGAGTTATTTCATTGGGACTTGTTTCGTTTGGGAGTTACGGTACCTATATAGTCATATATGTAACTTCATACCGCTTTATGTCTTGACTGATCAGTAAAAATGGCATACATAACCTTTTATCAATTTGTTCCGAAAAAGGGGTATATCTAATTTGATCAAATTATATATAAATTGATATAATTTAATATAACTTTATAAAATCCTTTAAAATTGTTTCGAAATCCGTACTTATATTTTGTTTTACATTTCAAATAATAGTGAAAATTTAAATATAAATCAAAGGAATTAGATGTGATTTTAATTTGACTAATATGTGATGCCTTATATAGTTATATGTAAAATTAATCAATTTTGTTTCTTGTCTCTAACATATATGTTTATATTTAATCATCAGAGAAGGAAAATTATTTTTTTTTGTATGTAGTTTTCACTTTACTAAAATTGCTTTTTTACAATCTTCTGATTTAAATTATTTTTTACTCATAAATATTATTTAATCTATTAGCTTTGAACTTTGGTTTAAGTGCAGCTTTGCTAAGTTTTTACTTTTGCTTTTGTTTACAATATTTTTTTGCTTTAAATACCTTGAATTTTGTTTTTGTATTTTCTGATAATTATATATAAAAGTGACAGATTTTTTTTTGGTAATTTCTACCATATATGTTTATATATAATAATATATAAAACTGAATATTGTATCATATATACCTATATATTATATATATGTAATTTTACTAATCTGGTCCATAGATTTCAACAGAAAGACATGGGATTTATTGCATTTGCAAAAAATTTAATTAAAAATAAAATACATCGAAAAAGAAATTACACCATTGAAATCAGCATGGCTGAGAAAGATGGAAGTGATGTTCAAAACCTTATTAATTTTTTGAGGTCCTGCCGTGTAATTTTTTATTAAAATACGCGAAATTCGTGATATTTATATGCCATTGTGCACTTTTAGATCAATACGTTAGAGTCTATTACTTTACAATTCTACAATATTAATATTTAGTTTAACACCTGAAAGCTACCGTGGGGTAGTTTACCAGCCCAGACAAATTTGTTTTTGTTATAACTTTTTAGTGGAAAGTCTAACAACTCTGAAAGTACGCTTGTATTAAAAATTAACTGCAAACTACACCCATATAACGCTCACGTAAGTTTTTTTTTTTTGTGTGTGATCAAAATAAATTTTTTTTTTAAAAGTGATATATAATTTGATTTTTTTATACAAAAAAAAAAAATATGTTAATAAATATTTTACTGGATAGTTCGTGCAAGCTAGACATTTATGTTTTTATCTATCAAGTATAACATGTAGAGATAGATCAGATGGTAGAGCTGCTGACTGATAACCTGGATACCCAGATTTGAATCCCGTGTCGGCAAAATTTTATAAAAAGAAAGTTTTCAATAAAAAAAATGTTTTTTTTAATTATATTTAGTTTTTTGAAAATTATTTTTAGACGCATTATTTTTGTCCTTACTAGTAAGCATATAGGTAACCAAATATTTTTGAATCTTTAGCAAGGTGCTTAGTAAGGATATGTCAATATTTTTTGCGACATCTCAATATAAAGCTAATGAGATTTGTAAAGACTATTTATTGTAAGTGCCTGCCATTACCAAATATAAAATTACGACAAATACGAAATTTTATTTTTTTTTACATATTTTTATTTCAAAACGAATTGATTTTTGAAAGAAGTTACAAACGACTAATCTAAAATTATTTAACAAAAAATGATTTCACATAGTTCCATTTACAGAGTTTCCCATAGTCTTCCCGCTCCAGTGAAGGACTTACGAAGAATTTAAGTGATATTCTCATGTTACATAAGATTCAGGAAAAATCAATTGAAACATAGGCAAGTTTTACTCTGTTTATCGAAATAGTTTTTCTGACTGTCATTAACATTGACTGTAACAAGTTTTGGAAACCGACTAAGGACCTGATTTTCGTACGCCATCTTGTCGAACGTAAACATAATTACAAGATTTGAGATACTTGTGCACAAAAACGGTATTTTTTGATTTTCTAGTAACGTCTTAATGTTGAAAAAGTTGCATAGCAGATTTAAACTTAAGTATGAAATCATTTGTTGGCATCCCGTCTGAGGTTGGTACCCAAAATTCACCAGAAATTTTGATCGTAACACCGTAAAGCAGGTCAGATGGTGTAGCTTCAATAAGCAAGTACAACAGTTGGTAGAATACCCATCCATCTCAAGGTATTGTGACACAAAAGTGCAACTTTTAGGGTTCTATGTAGCCGTTCAACCATTCCATTTGCACAAGGATGGTAAGAAGTGGTCCAATTCGCGGATCGCAACCAAGTATTTTAGCTAGTTCTTTGAATAGATTTGACTCAAACTGATCAGTGGTAATCTTCCCGGGAATCGTGGGCAAATTGAAGTTGCAATGCCTGGAGTTGTTGTTGCTAATGCACTTCTTGGAGAGCTCATTTATGAAGTTGTTGTTAGTTTAGTTGTTGTACATAGCATATTTGTTAAACGTGCGTGGTCACCAATTATAAAATTACGACAAATACGTTTTTTTTTTTGTTTTTTTTTTTTGTTTTAATTTTTTGTTGTATTTAAAATTATTTCACAAAAAATTATTTCACAAAGTTCCATTTACAGAGCTTCCCACACAAATATGTACTAACATACCCACTTATATGGTAATGGTTAATTTAATAAACCGAACTTCGAAAAGGTTTATGAAGTAACGTTTTTGAGTACACCGAAAAAGTAATATTATTTTGCTTCATATATTTTTATGGATTTGACTACTAGGATGGGTTACATTTAATATATGCAAACAGAAATATCAAAAGTTATAACCCTAATGCTGTTTCTATTATTTAATTTTTCAAACAAGAGCTTTCCATTTGGGAATTTTTTCGTATGTGAATTGAAAATTTTAGTTAATACATTTTATTTCACTTGAATATACACTTGTATACAGAATAGAAAATATTTAACAATGCCAAACAAAATCACACAAAGCAATAGTTTAACAAAAAAAGGAATGTTTTTTTCAAATGTTCAACATGTATTTTATCTATATTAGTGTTCATTAGGGGAAAAATATATGAAAATGAAAATTATTCAAGTTCGAGGCCATACTCTATATTTCTTTATTAAGCTATTGTTTTTAAATTTATTTTTTAACCCTTTCAGGAATGTGTTTATGGATCTATTTCGGGAATTTTCTCGGTTCCCATCATCAGAACACTTTTTGAAAGCGGTTACAATCCCATGCCAAACATCAAACATTCATATAAACTAGTTTACTCACTACATGAGAACTAATATATATATATGAGCTCCATGTTTAAAGATTATCACCATTGATCAAAAGATAAATTGAAAACTTGTTTTTTGTGTGTATGTCTACCTTTGGTAAATATTCAATAAACGTTTTTGTGTCTTTCCTTTTTTAAAATATATGGTAACACAATTTTGGCGCCACGTTACGATATTTGTAATCAAGCGAGATTTCGGTGGATAACGACATTCGATCAGTAACGTATTTCAATGTATACCGTATTACGTTGCTCTATAATGGTTAAAATGTAAATTGCATAATGTAAATAATGTAATGTTAATAATCTAATGTCAATAATGTAAGCAAATTAAGTAATGTGAAGAAGGTAGTGTAAACAATTTAAATGTTGTTGCTAAAAAAATGTAAATAATGGAAATAAAACTTCGGGTTCTGATGAGATCTTTAGCCAGATCGAAATACTAGTATCAACCTAGCTAATATGTTTGATTTGCTTTATTTTTGTAAATATACGGAGGTTGAAAGCTCGTTATAAATTGAAAATAACATAAAAATAATCTCGATGTGTATAAAAACAAAAAACTAATATAACTGTAAAAAATATTACTTGAGCCAGAGTACAAACTAAAAATTTTTTATATAAATAGAACATTTTTGGTCTTCAAAGTTTAGTAACGTCATGATGCTTGTTAGGAAAAGACCTAACCACGTGCTTGATTACTAAGAAGACAAGAATGGAGCAAAATTGATTATTAATAGGTTTTTTGTTAAAGTTCTGCCTATTATGGAGGCTCTAACTTTTCTAAAACTTCGGGTTCTGATGAGATCTTTAGCCAGATCGAAATACTAGTATCAACCTAGCTAATATGTTTGATTTGCTTTATTTTTGTAAATATACGGAGGTTGAAAGCTCGTTATAAATTGAAAGTAAATAATATAAACCTTTGAAATAATTTAAAAAATGTAACAAATGTAACGTAAACAATGTATATTATACAAGTAATATTAATAATGAGTGAAACCAATTTGTAATCTAAAGTTTACATATTTTGGCTCTGATATTAATACTTGCGATTAAATTTTCTTAAAAAGATGGAATATTTTAAAGTGTTTTTCTGATTAAGAGTAAGTAATGTCGTTCAAACTAAATTTATTTAAAATTTTTTATATGAAGATTCGTAGTAATAAGTTTGGCTCTATTGCTTTTTGGGAAGTTACACTCAGGCAAACTTTAAGATATTAAAAATTTCAATATAATTGTAACGAAGGCACGGAATTTTACGTTACGTTTGAAATTTCTATTCTTTAGATCTGTTGCATAAAATATGGGATGAAGTTTAATTTTTGATCAGGTAAAGCATTCTCTGTTGGACCTTATTTATTCCTTAACGTACTTTGCAATATTCTTTAAGTTGCTTTTTGGAAAAGTGTGACCCTAATGTTCATATCGAAACCATGTATTCTATAGATGTAAGGTGTTCAAATATGTAACAAATGAACGTGCAAATTTTGTCAATTTTTCTTGTTGTTCTCTATATTTGTTACTATAATCAACCTGATATTGAATATTTTGTGATATTTTTACTTTTTTTAATCAAATATTAAAATAAAACTGCAAAAACGAAACCACAGAGATATTATTTTTGTTTTACTATCAAGAGAATTTCTGTAACAACAAATTTTATTTTCAATTATTTCATTTAATTCAAACAAGAAAATCTGTAATTCCCAAAAGTATAATAAAATATGCAAGAGTTTGAACAGAACATTAAAATGTAATTAGTTGAGTTACAGTTTCCAAATGTCCCAAACACTTATACAAAATTCGTTAGTTGAATGTTTTATAAGTTAGAAAATAATGAAAATAAGTGAAATGTAATTTTCTACAGAGATGTAAAAATTGGAAAATAATTGTTTTTGTGGCTATTTATTATTAATTTTAATGAATCCCTTCAAACATTAAGGAACATATTTGATTGAAATAATGTAAATAATGTAAATCCTTTAATATTTTATTTAGCTTTTTGAATTCATAAACCAGTTTTTTATTTATTCTATAAATTCAAAGTATGATATTCTGTTAAGCATTCTTATAATTACATGTTCATGTGATAATTAATTATACCTCGAATATTTAGAAATTCAATATACAGGTTTAGATTTACCATAGTATTCATTAGCATCCAGGATAATAATAATTCCTAGGGTAAAAAAGCAGTGTTAAAACAGATGTTGACAATTTCATGTTGTACAAAATCATTTTTCTCCTCTGTTTCTAGAAAATCCTTGTTTTCAACAATATTTAATGATTTGACGAGAATGAATGTAACATTTTCTGTTCAACAAATTACCAACATTGAAATACATCGAAATATTTCTTTAATAACAATAGAATTTACCTTCGAACTGAATATTTTTTTTTGATATTTCTACCTAACAAGGAGCATAATATCAAACTCAACCACTACCCAGCGAAAAAAAGAGTGGAAAAAGATGCATTAAAAACATCACATATACTGATTCAGATGTGGTGCAAATTGAGGGGAAACACGCACGATTTTAACATGGCGTTGTCATAGTACGGAGTTAATGCAAATTCCTCAAACTTTACTTTATTAAATGTACTATGTGTAATAGGGCGGGTCGATTTAAAAATCGCTCAACGTTCAAGGAAAATCGTATTCTAGGGATCAAAATAAGAAACTTTGCCGATGGAACCATACCTCTAAAACAAATCCTGATGTCCCCACTTTTGACCCGTAGGGTCAAATTTTGAAAAATCCCACTTTGATATTTCAGAAATTAGGAGGAATCTCTCCAAGGTTATGGGAGCTACTTCTTCTCCGGGAGACGCGCTAGCAGATTAATGTATAAATCATCATTCTAGGTGACCATTAAGGGGTTAAAATTTAAGTCGAAAGAGGGCCTTTTTAGCCGTGTTTTAATAGCAAAATATACAAATCTCGGGATAGAGATATTTCTCCGGAAAACGTTCTAGCAGATGAATGTATAAATTATATTCGATTGGGTTGGATTCGATTGGGGCACTTTAAATGGAGGGATTTTTTAAAATTTGACTCTACGGGTCAAAAGTCGGGACATCAGAATTCGTTTCCTTCGGCAAAGTTTCTTATTTTGATCCCTAGAATACGATTTTCCTTGAACGTTGAGCGATTTTTTTGCCTCCATACAAATCGACCCGGCCTAATGTGTAAGGTTATGAAAGATTGTATTTTTGGGTGTTCTTTTTTATAGAACTTAATTTGTTATTTTTAATTAGTGGTTAATGTGTGATGCCAAGTCTTATCTTATTTACTGAGTGATAATATGGATCTGTAGGAGTAGTTAAAATGTTATAATTAAAAAAACTTTTAAACAGCTTTCCAGCTTTAAAAACAAAGAAAAATAATAGTTTTTCGTTCAACTGAAAAGAAAGAAAACTATTGTTAAGTCTGATATTTTGTACTCATTGTTTTTCAAATTTAAAGGTAAGAAAACACTAATTCAAAGCAACATCTAGATTAAAGAAAATAGTTGTTAAAAGACACAAACTCCCCGTTCCATTCGAATATGCCAAATACCGAATAGTAACCCAACATTCGTGACATTTCTACTAGTTAGCCTTCTATATGATGGCAAATTTAGAAACTGATCGTAAAGACCAGATCAGAAAAGTCAGTAGTAGTCGCTACTTTGTGTGTAATGCAAATGTTGTTTCTTTTGAACTACTTCGCATTATTTTTGCTGGGTATGTTTAAAAGGAAAACTAACCCTATTTGTAGCGAAAATACTCACATCACCATCATCGTCATTTTGTACCTTCAAAATTTGCATTAGTATTTTATACTATATATTGTCGACAATTTCCAATTCGTTTGACATTAATTAATGATTCTTTCAATCTATGCAGTCAAGTAAAAATTAAATTAAAATCTATTTTATATGTACAAGATGAGTATGGAGAAAAAAATGGTTATATTGAAAACGTGATGAGGGTTTTCAAATTGATATAATTGATGTTTTCTCTATTATGTTAGAGTTGAATTGTGAGATTTATAAATGTTAGTAAATGTAATGCTATGATGTTCTTGTCACTTAATGAGTCCAATTGTTTTATTCGATTTTTGAAATATTAATGAATAAAAAAATAGGGTATTTTAGTAAATAATGTTTGTTTAATATTATTTGGAATTTAAGTTAAAGCTTTAATTCCTTTAAATTTTTCTTAAATTTTGTCATTCACAACTACATTAAAAACAGTCCACTTAAAATGAAGTCTAGTCTACAGATAGTCTACAGTATATGGTACATTAATTTATTTGAAATATTTTGTATTTAATTACATGTAACTGGAACATTTTACATAAAATATTTTCTAAAGTAAAATTAAATTGTATTTGTTAATTATTATAAATATTCCACTATGGGCCTATACATAATTTAGCTGGCACAAATACGAATTTTAAAAGCCTGAGTTTTAAAATGCATTCAATAGCCAATTACTTTTGTTGGCCGTGTGTGTGTTCTCAAACTTCAAATTTAGCTTCAAAAAATAAACTTATATAAAAAAGTTTCTAATACCTTCAACTTTAATGAGTAATTCAAAAATAAATGGATTCTTTTTTCGAAATTTTCTTTTGAGTAATTAAATATGATAAATGACCTTACAATGCCAAGAATTAAAATCATTGGCCAAAACCCTCATTTTTTGCAGTTTTATTAGTTTTTTGTTTTTATATTCATCGAGATTAGTTTTATGTTGTTTTTAATTTATAATGAGCTTTCAACCTCCGTATATTTTTGCTGTTAAAGCTTTTTTAAGAGAAGCAACACTCAGGAAATTATTCCTATTTATTAATGTGTTGCTTTCTTTGGAAAGGGGTTAATGTAGAGATGAAAGGTGGGGAAAGATGAAGGGGTCAAATATGAGAGATCATAAGTCTTAAAACAATTGTTGCTCGCCACCTGATCGAAAGTTGGCGAAATTATTGAAGTGTTTTGGTTTATAGCCCTGCTTCATTATTTTACTTCAGTGGGGTTAAGTGCTATGGGAACACCGAAGGTAGTCGCTGCGATACATATGAGGAATAGAAAACTCATACATATTATTTTTCTTGATTGATATTGTCGTCACCGGAAATCGACCCATCTGTGTAGCAGTTCTACGCGCTAACCATTACACTACAAATCCAAAAATTGGATTAAAATATTGGTAGTTGTCGGCGTGGCAAGCTGTTTTTTTATATTTCAGAAAAATTTTATTTTTTTAATATATTACCGAAAAGAAATCCCTTTTCCTCGGAAACTACCATCGAGACTGGGTTACACTTTTTTTTGCTAGGTTGGTAGGTGACCTCTTCAACCCTATGAACACTTGGGTTCCCAATATCAAACCGGAAAAGGGTAGTAATGATCATAGCTTTCAAAATACATTCCTTTGAGACTTAAGATAATGTATAACTTAGTACTACTTACTTTTTCCATTATCTCTGTTTGTTTGTACGCGCTAAAATCTAGAACTACTACAACGATTTTAACAAAAGTTTTCGTATAAATAAGTTATATGGATTGTGAGGAGTGTTTCTGTATAGTTTGGGCTTTCTCCGATTGTTGCCGCAAGTTTTTTTAATGCTATAACTTGGTTTCCATTGCACATATTCTTACAAAATTTGGCATACAATTTCACAACTATATTTTTAAGCAATGCATCAAAAATGAACGGTAAAGTGACCTGTGGAATAGGGTGATAACTTTTTGCATTTTTTGCAAATATCAAATCTCCCCAGACAAAATCGTGTAGGGCATGGACAAATATTAAGAACTGCGTTTTTAGTTTTTCGCTATCGTTAAAAAAGGTTCCGCACCAAACGCGTTAAAGTTTTGAATCAAACAAAGTTAAAAAAAAACTTTTTTGATGCCTCAACGTCTGACTATCACATCTATATAATTAAGGCATGCTGGTATCAATAGTAAAGTCCGTTTTCGAGTCAATGGAATAGTTTTCTTCCAAATTTGCTTACTTACATATGTATAAACCATATTTAAAAAAAATTGTTATTAAAAAAAAATTTAAAATAAACATATTAAAGACATTTTAGAAATCGCTGTCGGTGCGCAAGGTTTTTTTACCAAATTGAACTGAAATAGTTTTTTTTATCATTAATACAATATTTGCCATTAGAAAACCCCTGGGGAGAATGTTGTCCAAAAAAAGTTATCACCCTACTGTGGAAGTGACACTTCCCGTAAAACCCAAAATTTTAAAATGCTTAAACTCCGCTTCTATTAACTGCATTAGAAGCAGCTTTGAAACCAAGTTCTAGATTATCATCTAAAATCGACGTGCCAAATATGGAAGGTATAGGACAAGTGGTCGTGGTACCTCCCATGTACAACACAAGGGCGTGGGGTACTTCCTTTACAATTAAAAATGCTTTAACTCCGCTTCTATAAACCATCTTAGAATAAACTTTAGCTCTTAGTTCTACAACAACATTTTTAATCGATGTGCAATGGAAGGTATCTGACAAGGGATCGTGGTACCTTCCATAAAACCCAAAGTTTAAAAATACTTTATTTAGGCTCCTGTTGACCGCATTCGAACACATTGTGGCTCAAACTTCTATAACATTATTTTCAAGCACTTTGTGTGATGTGAGCAGCATATGAAGAGATGCGTGGCGCCTCCATACACCATAACAATTATTTTACTAGACTTTCAAAACCAAAAAAGAACTACAAAACAGAAATAATATACAACAGAATATGAAAAATTAAAAAAAATACTAAAAATTTACAATCGGTCCAACACCCAGCAAAAAATTTTCAAAAAGGTAAGCGGGTTTGTAATCAAGCATTTTGGGCAGAACGCATTCCATACTAGATTACCTACTCGATTCTTTTAACAGGGCGTGAGACTAAAATAATTGATTCTTTAGAATTGATTATTTTTTTTACCGAAGAACCATTTACTTTATATTTTTAAGAACTACATACATTTTTTAATAAAGAAATAGTTCCATTGTAAAACTAAGAAGTACTTACACAAAAAAAAATAAATAAATAGTTCCCTAGAAAATATAAGAAGTACTTACATTTAAAAAAAAAGAAGTAGTTCCATAAGTAAATTCAACTTTTACTCACACGTGATTCTCCTAGGTCACTCAAATATAACGATCAAAACTCATACGGAAATAAAATCCTAAAAAGTGAAACATCGAATTGTTATGATAACATGGGTTTGTCATAATTTTGGAGTAATAAACCACGAAAATATAAATTTTTCAAAAAAAAAGAACAATTCAAAATTGAAAAACAAAAATATGACTCACGCACAATCACCCTCGACATTTTTTTTACACTCACTCACGATAACGTCAGTAATTTCAACTTCCACTCACAATTTTCTGCTCAAGTGCGCTTCCCTAATTTATACCTAACCACAGTTTAACAAAATTTAGGCAACATGCTATTTCTGTTTTTAGTATTATTTTCCTGCAAATAAAAATTTGTTTGAAAAAATATATGAGATAAATTCTTTAAAATTGTATAACTTCTTTTTTCAAAATTAGGAACTACTTCCAATAACGTCCTTTTATTAAGAAAAAGTATATGATTACTTCTTGAGTACAAAAAGTTATACATATAAGATAATAACATTGTTATTTTCTTTTAAGTAAATAATTACTTTGTTATTGAGTTCATGCTTTCTGGTTTAAATTTAAAGAATTGATTACAATACTACTTGCTTATTTGACTCTATCGTTGCAATGAGTTTGGTATTGCAGTTACTAAATTTGGCAATGAGATATGTAAGCAAGTGTGGGCATCACCTTCTTTTTGGAATGTGTAATTTTTTCCTGGGCAGTTACAGAGTTTTGGCCAACGTGGCGTCACATTTTTGTTTGCCTTTCATCGGCCTCCAACTCAAAAATTAAACTTTTATTTAATTTTTAGCATTCAATAATAATCCTAAATTAAGGAATTTGGGAACAAATATATAAAAATAACTTTAATTACTTTTACGAGTATAATAATTTTTGTGTTTTAACATGTTTGTTCTCTTTAATAAACCATTGATACAATTATTTAGTGAAAATAAACTGGGAACTATATTTTGAAAATGTCAACTACCATATATCAACCAAAATTTATTAAAAATCTCTCAATTAATTTTTTTTTATATAATTCACTTATGATTAAGTTTAATATTATATTATTCCTTGCAGATCTACACACTTGTTTGAGGACTAAAAGGTTCTCCTTTAAAGATTGTAAAACTCTTTTGTGCCAGACATGGGCCATATGTAGTTATACAATAACCGGAGCAATATTTAATGAAACCCGAAAGTTTAAATAAAACACCATTATAAATGGTGGTAAAATTTTATCACTTTTTATAATGCCGTTTTTATTAAACTTTCGTACAATATATGAGTAATTTAAAAAATTTTCAACACCTGTCGAAAATGATTTTAGATGCACCTTATTTCTCAAGGTTGTTTTTAATGGATATACCTATACAATGTACAGGGTTAGGTTGACCATAATTAAAAGCTATGACATCCACTTTGAAATGTCTTCACCAAAAGAACAAAAATTACAAAAGTTTCACGCCCAAAAGATATTTATACACAAACAGGATTATACAATCAGAATTTTACGTAAGCTTAACACCTTTTTACAATTTACAATTCGATTCATAGTAATCGCATCAGCAGTTTTATATTTAATTCCATTATTTTTTTTTTCTTTGGTCAAATATCCAATGTACGATACCAATATCTTGTATCAAAATTTAGCGGTTTTATTAATATCTGCTGAAGCAGGGTTTTGCGCCAATATTTAAAATTAATAAAAAAAAATTGGGTTGAGTCCTTTTTTGCATTTTTATTTAATTTAACTGCAAATATTGTGAAGGTACAGTGAAATAACTCCCAAATGAAATAAGTCCCAATGGAAAAATGAAATAAGTCCCAAAAAATTTTCCATGTAAATTGGGACTTATTTCATTACGAAGTAAGTCCCAATGCGTTGGGACTTATTTCATAATTTTTGTTGGGAGTTAAATCATTATGAAATAACTCCCAAATAAAATAAGTCCCAACAGTTTTTTTGTTGGGAGTTATTTCATTTGGGAGTTACCATTGGCACTTATTTCATCGCAGTCGGGACTTATTTCATTTTAATTGCAAACGCAATTTTACGATTGGGAGTTATTTCATTTTTGTTGGGAGTTATTTCATTTCTCTTAAAATTGCATTTTAGTGAATTCTGATGGTTTTGTAACGGTTCTTAAAACTGCCTTAAAACAAGTAGTTTCAAAGCAATCAGGCAATAAAGCCTTTATTTTGTATTTTTTGATTCTTTTGTTACACTGTTCAGTTTTTCTGCGTGGCGGCCGATCTTAGGGGTTTTCTCCTCCATAGGACGCGGCAGGTGGCTTCGCTGAATACAGTTTTCCTGCGCCCGTCTCATTATCTTCCCTAGTGTGACGCGCGCAGGGAAACTTTATTCAGCGAAGCCACCTGCCGCGTCCCATGGAGGAGAAAACCCCTAAGAGCGGCCGCAGGCCGCCACGCAGAAAAACTTTATAAAGCAAAGATTTTCAATATTGTTGCAGTTAAATTTTTTGTTGAATTATTAATGTTCTATTAATTTTTGTTAATATGAAATTTTTTTATGATTGTTCAATAAAATATAAGAAGAATAAGAATAAGAAATTTAATTGCTTCATTTAAAAAAAAATTTAAGTGAAATAAGGCCTTTACGGCTTTATTTCACTTTCAAAGTGCAATAAAGCATTTTTTCAAATAAAGGCCTTACTTCTCAATTGAAAGTGAAATAAAGCCTTAAAGGCCTTATTTCGTAAGGCATTATTGCACTCCACCATATTATGTATATGCTTACATATACTTATGAAATAAAAAGTGTTCTCTAAAAGAAAAACAAAACAAACAAAAATTGGGAGTTAATACATTTTTGTTGGGACTTATTTCATTGGGAGTTAATTCATTTTTTTTGGGATTTATTTTTAAATTTTGAAATAACTCCCAAAAATTGGGACTTATTTCATTTCTCTCATTGGGAGATATTTCATTTTTTTACATTGGGTGTTATTTCATTTTTGATGGGACTTATTTCATTGGGAGTTATTTCATTGGGACTTATTTCATTTGGGAGTTATTTTACTGTACCTATTGTGAATGCAGGATTAATTTCGTTAATATTAAAATTTTTTCAATTCACAACTTTACAGAATTCAAATAATTGTCACAATTGGCTTTGTCATCTTCCAAATACTACTCTGTTTTTTTGACAGACCTAGCAATGTAGTGACGTTTATTCAAGTAAATCAACAATAGAAAATCATATGGTTTCTATTAGTGTCAGTTACATTTAAATTTGCACAAGCACCTGCATATTTGTTATTTAAATTTATTTTCATCGGGATAAACATTAATTTCATTTATAGTAATTAAATGTGCTAAAGTCCCAAAACTTATTTAACAAATTGTGAATCAATCTGATGTAGGCGTGTCCCTATCCGGATTTCATTCCTGCCTAAGGAAATCTTCAGGGGACTTTGTTATTAGAATTTCTAGAGATATTTGTTATGTTAAATCACAAACTCAATGAGAATTTCTTGTCCTCGTCTAGGAGCGAGATTCAAAATTTAAAATATCAAAGAAAAAACAAAAACAACAACAAAATATTGTCACAATTGGCTTTGTCATCTTCCAAATACTACTCTGTTTTTTTGACAGACCTAGCAATGTAGTGACGTTTATTCAAGTAAATCAACAATAGAAAATCATATGGTTTCTATTAGTGTCAGTTACATTTAAATTTGCACAAGCACCTGCATATTTGTTATTTAAATTTATTTTCATCGGGATAAACATTAATTTCATTTATAGTAATTAAATGTGCTAAAGTCCCAAAACTTATTTAACAAATTGTGAATCAATCTGATGTAGGCGTGTCCCTATCCGGATTTCATTCCTGCCTAAGGAAATCTTCAGGGGACTTTGTTATTAGAATTTCTAGAGATATTTGTTATGTTAAATCACAAACTCAATGAGAATTTCTTGTCCTCGTCTATTGTCACAATGTGACAATATTTTGTTGTTGTTTTTGTTTTTTCTTTGATATTTTAAATTTTGAATCTCGCTCCTAGACGAGGACAAGAAATTCTCATTGAGTTTGTGATTTAACATAACAAATATCTCTAGAAATTCTAATAACAAAGTCCCCTGAAGATTTCCTTAGGCAGGAATGAAATCCGGATAGGGACACGCCTACATCAGATTGCTTTTCACAATTTGTTAAATAAGTTTTGGGACTTTAGCACATTTAATTACTATAAATGCAATTAATGTTTATCCCGATGAAAATAAATTTAAATAACAAATATGCAGGTGCTTGTGCAAATTTAAATGTAACTGACACTAATAGAAACCATATGATTTTCTATTGTTGATTTACTTGAATAAACGTCACTACATTGCTAGGTCTGTCAAAAAAACAGAGTAGTATTTGGAAGATGACAAAGCCAATTGTGACAATATTTTGTTGTTGTTTTTGTTTTTTCTTTGATATTTTAAATTTTGAATCTCGCTCCTAGACGAGGACAAGAAATTCTCATTGAGTTTGTGATTTAACATAACAAATATCTCTAGAAATTCTAATAACAAAGTCCCCTGAAGATTTCCTTAGGCAGGAATGAAATCCGGATAGGGACACGCCTACATCAGATTGATTCACAATTTGTTAAATAAGTTTTGGGACTTTAGCACATTTAATTACTATAAATGAAATTAATGTTTATCCCGATGAAAATAAATTTAAATAACAAATATGCAGGTGCTTGTGCAAATTTAAATGTAACTGACACTAATAGAAACCATATGATTTTCTATTGTTGATTTACTTGAATAAACGTCACTACATTGCTAGGTCTGTCAAAAAAACAGAGTAGTATTTGGAAGATGACAAAGCCAATTGTGACAATATTTTGTTGTTGTTTTTGTTTTTTTCTTTGATATTTTAAATTTTGAATCTCGCTCCTAGACGAGGACAAGAAATTCTCATTGAGTTTGTGATTTAACATAACAAATATCTCTAGAAATTCTAATAACAAAGTCCCCTGAAGATTTCCTTAGGCAGGAATGAAATCCGGATAGGGACACGCCTACATCAGATTGATTCACAATTTGTTAAATAAGTTTTGGGACTTTAGCACATTTAATTACTATAAATGAAATTAATGTTTATCCCGATGAAAATAAATTTAAATATCAAATAATTTACTTTTGGCTTTCGAATTTTTTTGGGTTCCAACCCACTTTAATATAAATGCTTTTCTAAAAAGCACAGTACCATTTGCTTAAACAAATTCAAAATAATAAATACGTTTAATATTGTGACACGAATATTCTGAAATGTAGTTTGCTTTGTAAATAGTAGCCAATCCTATGTACAAGATAAACCATATAACATATTTAATTTTTGTACAATTATTCGACTTCAATGTTATTTTATGCACTTCTAAGCTGTCAAAATCATTATAAAAGTTTTAAATTTTTATATCTACGGAGAACTTTATTCATCACAATATTCCATACTACTTACGAAACATTTAGAAATGAAAATTTATAAAAACATATATAAGACCATATTAAGGATATTCTCTTATCAGGGAAAATTTTAATCATAAGCACAGTCAGAAACTTCTAGTGGTTAAAAAAATCAAGCACTGGTATACCACTGGCTAA
Source organism: Delia radicum (assembly GCA_021234595.1). NCBI lineage: Eukaryota > Metazoa > Arthropoda > Insecta > Diptera > Anthomyiidae > Delia > Delia radicum. Next base: position 105,654,578 of record CM037854.1, read on the forward strand.
CCGAAGAATTAAAAATGAACAACTAGCAAAACACTTGTTTAAGACAATAATTTCAGTTGTCTACAGAAAAAATCATTGGCAAAGAATTGGCTGAACGCAATATGCCAACGTTGGGAAAAAGTGTTTTTCAAGTGCAATACAGTCAGAAATTACCAACGGCTCATAAGTCTAACCACTGGCAAAGTATTTATTTTATAAAAATGATGATGCTTTGTTTAAAAAAATTTGTAGTTAGAATGTTCCGAGTTCCCCAACGTTGGCAAGTTGTTACCTTTACACCTTATGACAGTGTAGATATATTTGAGTAGTCAACTGTTACCAAACAGTTCTAATTTACTTACGTTTTAAGCTATAAAGTATTATATGTCTCGTTAGCTCAGCGGGTACAGCTGTAGGCTGCCAATCTGGCGGCCAGGGTTTGAATCCTGACGAGACCAATGAAATTATAAATGAACTTTTTCTAATATTATTTTGGAAAATACATTCTAAGACTACTTACTTCATGGTTTGCCCCAGTGCTTGGGGTTGGTAAAGCACTTACAACCAGCACTTATACAATATGTTAAAGTGCCTTGTCAGCGGTACTCTGTTTGTCTTTTTCTGACTGGGTAGTTATTTGTAAGTGTAGCTATATTTGAATTTAGTTGCTCTAACAAATATAAAACTTTCAACACTTTAGTTTTTACGATTTTTTTTTAGTCCGTCCGAAATGAATACCCTTATTATAAGCTTACTATCGTTATATGAAATTTCACAACAAAATTTCATTTCGTTCTTCTTCTTTTCATTTATTTTTTTTCATTTTTTCGCATTTCTAGCATGTTCATTTGATTGTATGCAATTTCTTTCTTACCATTATGCATTATTCAGTGCATTAGCACGTACTAACTTTTGATGACCTGCAAAGAGTTGAGTGGCCAATGTGTCAGCCTGTTTTCTTTTTACCATGTGTATCTATATAAATGCTAGTAGTATTCAAATAATACATGCCCAGCAAAAACTGTTCTGCCAAAGAATGATTCTAATTGGGCATTTTCATCGACTAATTTAAATTGGCTTGTCACAGGAAGGAATCATTTTTATAATGCTGGAAAACAATATCCTATGAGTACTTTATGCCTAAATAACTTCCAGATAAGTTTTTTTGGCATAAAACCTTCAAAGAATCATATTTGGAATGCTACCTTCCTGCACTCAGGGAAAAAGCTTCATCATATCTATGAAAAACTTCATAAATATGAAAAAAAAAACGTTATAGATGTTCGTCCAATGTAACACTTCATAAATATGATGAGGTTGTGTCATGAAAGAGAAAATTGATGACACAATCTTCATACTTATGAAATGTTTCATAAATATGATAATGAAATTTCATACATTTTTATGAAGTGCTTAATGAATATTATGAAACATTCATAAATAGAATGATGCTGCTTCATAAGCTTTTATGAGTTGTTTCATAAATATTGTTATAATTCAATTAAAGTTACAAACATCAATTCAAGTTAAAAATTTCCATTTGAAATTAAAAAATATAATTTTCGATTTAAAAAACATCAATAAAAATTCCAAAATTTTATATTATATTAATTCTATTTACAATTAAGAACAACTCAAAAAATATTAAATTGATGATTCAGAATTTTAAATAATTTCTCGTAGACTTTAAGTTTTTAAAAAATTTAATGCAAATTATATTTTCTATATATCAAATCAAAAAAAAAAAAATACTTTAATTTATGGTTCCTAAATTTCACTACTTTTAACTAAAAAGGAAAAATTTATTTTCACAAAGTTCATTAAAGTATTTTATGAAATGCTGAAGGTCTATCAAGCGTTTTTCATACATTTTTATGGAACTTCATCATATTTATGAAGTTTTCATAATTGATGAAAATTTTGATGAAACAATATGATGAAACTTTTTTCCCTGTGTATGACATGCCAATGTTAAATTTATCGATAAAAATGCCAAATTAGAACAGAACAAATTTTTGCTGGGTGATTGTAATCCCCTCCTCCGCCTCCTAACGTGTTATTTTATTTGTTAAATTGACATTTGGATATTTTTTTTTTTTTCCAGAAATTGTTAAAAGCTTAAAAGGAATATGAAAGATATATATGGAGAGTATTTTGTATGTAATTTTAGTATTATTTTGTTAAAAGGTAGAACAGTTATTAGAATTTCAGCATAAAGTACCTCTTAATAAAAGAATGGTTTAAAACTTCAAAATAGTAATGATATTTTTTTATATGTATATTAGGGTGGGGCGATTTTAGCTTTTCCAAGATTATGGTATCAATCTCTTCTTTGGAAGATTCTCTAGCAGATTAATGCATCAATCATATTTGTGGGTTGGGTTTAAGGGGTTATTTTTTAATTTCAAAATAGGGTTTTTTTGCCGTATTTTGTGAAAGTAACAATGTGTGGGATGGACATATCTCAGGAAGTAGGAGGAGCTTATCCAAGATTATGGTATTAGTCTCTTCTTTCGAAGATTCTCTAGCAGATTAATGCATCAATCATATATGTGGGTGGGGTTTAAGGTCTTTTTTTGCCATAAAGTCAAAATCTGGAAGCTCAATTTTCACCGTTTACGTATGGTCTAGTGGATTTTTTTGCTCAGTACAATCCCAAGAATCAGAAACGCGAAGCGCCCATTAAGATTTTTTTCCTTCCATACTAATCGCCCCACCCTAATGTATAGTGTATATAAATGATTTATTAGATTTTTAATTTTTGTGGGAGGAAAGTTCAATTTTTGTAATTATCTTTGCAATAATGTACACAGAGAGAATTTTTTAGTAATTCTTTCAATAAACTAATAAAGTTTTCTTCACAATGCGAATACAAAATTTACTAATTTTTAATAAAGAATATAACATTTTTCATAAAATTTTATGAAAAACTGCATTAACATAATGAAAAGTGAGTGAATGAAAAATTCATTGGAAAGATTAATTATGAAAATCTGCATTAACTTAACGAAAAGTGTGTGAACGAAAAATTCATTAGAAAGATTAAAAAACCAAAAATCTGTTAAATGTCCAAGATTGAGTTAAGTTTTAAGAAAATTTTGAAAATTTTTAAATTTAAAAAAAAATGTGCTGAAATCAACAAAAATCTTTGTTAAAATTAGTGGACAAAAATAATTCACAAAAAATATTTATTTTAAATTTTCTTTTTTAATTTTTTTTTATTGCAAACAAAAATCTACCCGGTTTTATGTTCATTATTTTTTTAAGCAACTAACATTTAGCGGAATGACACTTATTTACTTTCAACTTAAATATTTATTATTATCTTAAATAATACAAACATTTTTTGATATAACTTTTTTTTTGCTGAATTTTGCCTACAAATATTCAGAACTTTTTTTTTTGCTTAATTTGGGTGAGTATATTGCTATTTCCAATTAACTAAAATTTAACTCAAATAAAACAAATTTCTGCATATCTAACAGTTTATTTATTGCAAAATTGTTCGGCAACGTAATTTTTAATTAATTTTTAATATCTTTTTTTTTTTTTGATATATTTACAAGTTTATTTCCATGTGCGTACTTCTGAACATTTTTAAAATTAAAGCCGTGGAAAAAGAAGATTTTTTGAACACTTTTTACACCGAATATGGAATATGAATACGTGGGTACTAAAAATTAATCAAATTTAAAGACCCTTGTCCAGTTGCTATTCGAAGCGTCATATATTTAATGACTTTTATAGCCTTTCTGTCTAATTTTTTTTTTCACTCACAAATACATATAAAAAATTATATTTTACCACAGAAAATGAAATTGAATTATAAATTATAATTTGCATGTCATAAACTATGAATTATACCAATTAGTGATACCTCAAGAAAACTTTGGTAATGGGTGCGATAAAGTAATGTATTACCTTGTAATGTATACTCTTTAAATGTATCATTATTTTTCAACAAAAAGTAATGCGTTACCGATAATCGGTTGCATAGTGTATTACTTTGTAATAAATACTCATTAACTTCAGCATTATTTCGAAACAAAGGCTAATGTGTTACCAATTTTTGGTTACATAATGCATTGCAGTGTAATGTATACTCATTATCTTCAACATTATTTTGAAGCATAAATTAATGAGTTAACATTAATTGTAATGTAGGTAAACCACTGCAGAATGTAGTTAAAAACAAATGAAATTTCACTTGAAAACGGGATGACTTGTATTTCAGAAAATTTAACAGATATTGTCATTTCTTTTTTACTGTTCAAAAAAAAAAGAACCACATATCGCACACCTAGTTCAAAAGTGACTCAGCTCAAAATTTTAATTTTTCGGGTTTATATGCTTAAACTTTGCACAATATGTACACTTGTTTATCTATAAAAAAGTATCAGTGTATTTTGTTGTTCTTAAATATTGCTAAAAAACAGTTATGTCTTTCTTTATGTTTCAATTTTTATAAAGTTGCAAATATTTTTTTTCGATTTCTGAAAATGAAAAATTTTGAGTTAAGTCACTTTTGAACTAGGTGTGCGATATGTAGTAAAAATAAACCACATATGTAGTAAAAAATTAACAAGCATTTGAGTTAAGTCACTTTTGAACTAGGTGTGCGATATGTAGTAAAAATAAGCCACAAATGTAGTAAAAAATTAACAAGCATTTATTTATTTATTTATTTTTTTACAAAAAAACAATGAATGTAAATCATAGAACAGTAATATGATGTGGTTTGTTTTTTTAAATGGATTACAATTATAGTCAAAATTGAAATTACCTTTTACATTATTTCAAAACATAAAATAATGACTTTTTTATTAATTTAAAAGCTTTACAATCTGGTAGTCATAAATTAAATTAAATTTGATGGGTCATTTTTGTCCCCACGCCACAAAGGTTTAAATATTTTTTAAACAAAATCAAAGATAATTATAGTTTTAATAAATTTAAGTGATATTTTTCTGAACATTATGCAAACTTTAATGAAAACATTAAATTTTTTTAAATTTTTCAAAAAATCAGCTACTTTTATAATGTCCTGAAAAGGAGTCACTCCAAATACCAACTCGAATTATCATATTTGTAATTTATTTTTTTTTCTTTAATAACAACCCTTATGTTATAAAAATAACAATCGACATCTGCAAAATTGGAACTTTTAAAAAATCTTTAAAATGAATTTAAGAAAAAGACGTTTTTGTTTTTTATTAAATTCGTGGGGCATTTTGGATTCATGGCTAAACTAATTTAATGATATCCGACGAAGTCAGAATTCCATATCTGAATAATTTTGAGTATACTAAATAAATAAATAAATAAAAGAAAATAATAAATTTTTTGGAAAATTTAAAATTTTTTAATAATAATACACATTTTTTCCAAAATGGGCCATTTTCAGCAGCCTTGCGGCACAGGTTAACGATTTCCAAAATAGAAAAAAGTGATATTTTCCATTTGGAACTATTTGTAGTAAAACTGTTGGGAGTAATGATAAATCAATTTTTAGGGGACACCCTAATATACATACATACACAAAACTAAGAAAACCGTAAAAAATATTATTAATTATATTAAAAGTTTACTTGAATTCGGACCGATTAAGGAAATTGCAATTTGTAAGTATTTAACTGATTTATGTTAATTTCAATTAAGATTTTAATCACTTGGCTAAATTTTGTAGAACTGGTTACCTCTGAATCTATTCCAGAACAGGTTATTTTGCCACCGGTTACAGGGAACCGGTTCTGGAACACCTTCTTGGGAGTCAAAATGTAAGGTTTCACTATCCCAGAACTAGTTCTATAAATATTTCGAGAACCGATTCCAAATCAAAATGTTCTTGTTTGGAGATAAACAAATTTATTACAAATACAACAAACTTCATACAAAGGGAATCGATTGTAGAACACAAAATAGAACTTATGGTAAAATATTTAAGATGTTCTCCAATCTGTTATTTGGATTTTTCTATTTTACTGGGCATCTCTGTTAAAAATTTAATTGAATATTTTTGAATTTTAACGTCTTTTTCAGACAATTGCAATTAATACTATAATTAATATGCTATTTTATTTAATTTAATTGTGAAAGGCGTGTTAGAGAAGAATGAGTGTATTTTCTAAAAATCATAACTACATTACAAATTTTCCATTTTTTCTGAATCAGACTGCGCAGTTTCTGGTATTAAACCTTCGTCAGTGACCCTGTTTTTTGCATTTTTTGAATAATGTAATATTTGTTATGTTTTTATTTGTTCGATTGCGTCTATATAAAATTTTTTCCGTACAACCACTGACCGTGGTATAGATAAACTGATTTCTAATGCCACATGCACTCGCACTACACGTTAGACAGAGCGCTTAAGCCCTCTGAGCTATCGTCAGGTCTAGTTTTGTTGTGATTAAAACTAGTTTTATTCAATGTGTTTTTGTTCTTGCATACATAATCTCAGAAGTACAGCTCCAACAACACAACAGTTCTATTTTTAGAAACTTACCTCACTCTAATGTCCACTGTTTTCCCATATGTTGTAAGTGATGCCATATCTATGATTAATCTTTGTATATTCGATAGATGGCGCTTACGTAGTTAGGGAAGAATTGCCAGAGAGCAAAGTTTTGATTTTGTTTGAGTTTGAATGTTAAAGTCTTTTTCAGACAATTGCTCAAACAAAAATCAAAACTTTGCTCTCTGACGAAGGTTCAATACCAAAAACTGCGCAGTCTGATTCAGAAAAAATTGAAAATTTGCAATGTAGTTATGATTTTTTGCAAAACACACTCATTCTTCTCTACCACGCCTTTCACAATTTAATTGAATATTGTTTTTAATTTCAGACAAATTTTTGTCGATACTATTAAAACTTTAACTATAATAGCTAAAATTGAGAGAACCACTAAAAATTTGATAAGAAATTTAAAAAAATCATTGCAAATTAAAAAACACCAAAATTTAAAAAAATCGCTAAAATGGAAAAAATCGCCGAAATTGAAAAAAATGCCAATTGGTATCAGCAAAAAAAAAATCTTCTGAAAATGAATTTTATGTACACAAATTCAAATTCATTTTCAATTAAACATTTAATAGATAATTTTATTAAACTTTAAATTCAAAGTGAGTTTAAAATCAAACAAGAGTTTAATTGAAGTTGTATTGGCAATATTTTTTTTTTTCAGTGTTTAAATCGCCATTTTTTAATATTCGGATAAATAAATTAGTTTGAAATTATAACTTTTTCTTTATTTACAATTGAATCAAATTTTAGGCTCCAGGTATATTCGAGTTATGCTGTATTTTAGTTTGTTTGGAAAATATTGATTACCCAGCAACATCTGATTACTTTATTATCCGCCACATTCAATATGTTACAACACTAATTTAAAACCTTGGTTGACATAATTATATCTACATATGTAATTAAAAACCACAGACACATTATATATTCGTTATATTTGTCAACAATAATATAATAAAGTATTATATGTAAATGTTAATAAATATTACATAATTAAAAACACATTTTATTTGACATATTGCACGTATTAATATTGAATTGAATAAATTTAATTAATAAATTGTCATATATTAAAATGTATTGTGAAATAAGTACAAAGAAATGTTCACATAAGTATCTATGGGGATGGGTAAAATAATGTAAATTTAAATTTTACTAGAATAATACTTATTAACTAAACAATAATTTTATAATAATCAATTTAATTAGCGGTTTCGAAAAAAAAACTTTAACTTTAAGGTGTGACTAAAGCTCAGGTGATGATAAATTATTTACAGAACAAATGTTTCTTAACATTATTTAAAAAATGTGGCGAAAAAAATTGAAAATAATAAAACTATTTGCATATTCTATGTAAGATCGGCGTAATCAAAGCGTTTCATAAAATATCAATCTTTTTTTATCACATCACTTAAAAAAATATTAACAACTAACGCTTTTTCTAAGAATAATATTTAAAACACAGATTTGCAAATTTGATAAAACTTAGTTAAAAACATTTGATTTAACTTTCAAAAAATATAATTAAATTTCTTATGAAAATACATTAACATGTTTGCAAAACTTGTAATTAAAATCTAACGGTGTTAAATTTAATTATAATTTTGGGACAAAAAAATATATATTTTTATGAATACATATTGTTAAGAAAAATAATATGGTCTAGCCATATTATGATTAATAATTTTAATTGCTTTCCATAGTAAAAGAGAATTTGCAAAAAAAAAATACTCATAAAAATAAAAATACCATAATATACCTAAATATAAATGTTATTTCTTGAACATTTTAGTTTACACTTAAAGGAAAAGCTTCACATGATATGTTTTCATAAATATGATACACTTTATAGTTTTGAAACTAGTATTTTTAAAAATTCTAAATCGCGCTCGATCTGACGTTTATTTGAATATTCCCAACTTCGTAAGGGATAATTAATTAAATACGAGGGCGGATCAATAAATCCGTGACTTTTTGAATGAAACACAGTTTTTTTTTGCAAAAAAAACAAATATTTTTCAACATAATCCCCTTTTAGCTCAATACACTTAGTCCAACGTTTCTCCAATTTCTGTATCCCTTCCCAAAAATAGGATTTTTCGAAGTCCATAAAATATGCATTTGTTTGATCAATATTTTCATTGTTGGAGCTAAATATCTTTTAAATGAGCCATTTCATTAGGTTTCGAAGTAGGAAATAGTCACTGGGTGCTAAATCCGGAGAATATAGCGGATGAGGTACAAATTTTGCCATTGAGATTGCAAACGTGCATTATCTTGATAAAAAGAACTTTTTTCTTGGCCATATGGGGTCGTTTTTTTTTTTGAAATCCTCGCTAAATCGGTCCAATTAGTTGGCATAATATTCACCGTTTATTGTTTTTTCCCTTTTGAAGGTTATCGATGTGGATTATACTGCGTGCTTCCCAAAAAAACTGTTGCCATCACCTTATTGGCTACGATTACGTTTATGGTCAATTGAGAGCAAACGCGGCACCCATCTTGCAGAAAGCTTTCTTAAACCCAACTGATCATTTAAAATCGAAACCACACTGCCATATGAAATGCCTATGGCATCAAAAATCTCACGCACTTTTACTCTTCGGTCGGCCAACACCATATCGTGGATTTTTTCGACATTTTCGAGTGTATGGACCTCAATTGGCCGTCATTTGTACTTGTGCGACCACAATGTAAGTCAGTAAACCACTTTTTTTACCATTGAAGTCGATGGTGCAGAGTCCACATAGTATTTATAAAGCTTTTCCTTGGTTTGATTGACGTTTTTTTTCGCAAAAAATAATATTTAATGAGCACTCGAAATTCACTTTTTTCCATTTTTAAAAAAATCAACGAGGTTGTATGTTTTGAACAGCTGTTAAATGCAAAGTAAACGACGAAACTTGCTCAAAATTTGACAGTAGTCTACTAACAGGTGGTACTTGATGGGAGCAGTGATGCATCCCATCAAGTACCACCTGATCCGCCCTCGTATTGATCCACCCGTATTCATAAAAATCTCGTATTCATTCAAATACAAATACAAAACAAATTTTTAAAATTAAAACTGTATTCATAAATGAATATTAGCTTAAAATACATATGTTAAACCTTGTGTATGAATACTGTTTTAAGGCTAAAATTTGTGTTTTAACTAAATTGCACTTGAAAAGCTGTTTAATCCTTGAATACGGAAAATAGCGTTTTATCAAAATTTTACATTTACAATAAAGCATATGTATTATTACATATGATCAACATAAAAAAAATAAAATTCAACAAACATACACTGAAAAAAACCCATACGTAATATATCCGAAATCTTTCGTACATTGTACGAACTATTTCGGTTTAAAATATACCAACTTTTTGTGTACATTTTACGAAGTATTTTTTATATTTTATGAAACAATTTCGATGTATCGCACCACGAAATTTTTTTCGTAAAATACACGAAATTTTGTATACATTTCCAAAAATTTTTTTTTTGTATTACGAAAGATTTTCGATGTTTCGTTTGGTATATTATGGAATAATTTTCTAAAATCAAATAAAGTTTTTTTTTGTTTTAACAAAATATTCTTAGGTCAAGTAACTTTTCCAAAAATAACCAGAGTTTAATTTTTAAAACTGATATTTCCATATAAAATTGACATATGGTTAATGTGTTAGTAGGTATTAGGGTAACAGGACAATACTGTCAAGATTTTTAATATCCAAAACGTCAAGTAAATGGAGCTCGCTTTGAACAATTTTTGAAATAGAACTGATAAATTTTATAAAATAATTTTAAATTTATGGGGTGCTATGAAAATCCTCATGTTTAACAAACATGGTTTTTGTCCTACATACACTGAACATTTTTCAATAAAACTTTGCAAATATATAGAGCAAAACTACATTAAGTATACTCAGTGAAAAAAGTTTCTTCATATTTATAAAACTCTTTCATAAGTCTTTTTTTTTTGGTCTTTTGATCAATTGAAATTCAGAATTTCTTTTTAACATTTAGAAATTATCAACAGAAATTTAGATTTTCCATTTGAAATTAAAAAAATTAATTTAGAATTTCTACTTAAAATTCGGGAACTATCATCAATTGAATGTCAGAAATTCTAATCAGTTGATGTGATCTAATTTTACATGGAATTTTGTGAACATAAATTTAGGTATAATCCCAATTAATGTTTTTTAATACCAAAAGAAAATTCCTAACTTAATTTATTTTTATTAAACAAAATAAAAATGCTCGAGCTCGAGCGAGGCCTGTTGTAGTTAATATAAAAATTTATTTATTTCTCAATCATTCGACATTCGTCGAATGTCATCCTCAGGTGAAGTATATTTAATGATATTGCACTGTGCAATATCAGATGGTGACAATATTTTTGCAATGTTTTTATGTAAACATTAAAATGTTTTTATGTAAACATTGAATGTTTATATGTAAACATTAAATATACTTCTCCAGAGAATGACATTCAACGAATGTCGAAATATTGATAAATAAATTAATTTTTATATTAACTACAACAGGCCTCAAGCTCGAACATTTTTATTTTGTTTAATTTAAACTGAAAGGTCGAATAAATACAACTTTTGATAATTTATTTTTTTCTGAATTTTAATAAAATTTAATAAAAATTGATATTTCAATTTGAAAGTCTGATTTTTATGACATATTCTGAATTACAGTTGCAAAAGTATTGGGTTTTAAAAATAATATAATAAAAATAAATTTTGGTAATTGGCTGTAGCCTCTATTCTATTTTTCATTTCATAAAAATTTATGAATTTGGTTCGTCATACAAACATTTCATGAAAAACTGTGAAACTTTGACATATTTATGAAACATTTCATACATATGATTAAGCTTGATATCAAGTTGAACTTTTATGAAGTAACTTCATCATATTTATGAAGTGCTACGTTGGGCGAAAACCAATGAAGTATGTCTTCATATTTATGAAGTTTTTCATAAATATGATGAAGCTTTATCCCTGAGTATAGGCTTTGTATTTTTTTATGCCTAAATGTGACCTCTAGTGGATATATTAGTAATACAACTTTATTAAAATTTTAATCCTTAACGGTTAGATATATTTAAAAGTTTGACTTTTGTATAATTTTAGAAACAAATCTTAACTCAAAAGTATGAAATTCACATTTTTTGATGTTATCCGATAAAATTTTAATATTTGTAAGTGTAGTAGTCTTTTAATAAAAACTAAGCATTATTTAAATTTTAATCGAAAACGGAATAAAGTTTTTACTTTGTGCATTTGAACAATTCTTGATTTTCAAAAATTGTATATAAAAGATGAACTAATTTTTAACAACATAACAATCAAAAATGAAAAAGATAATAGAATGATTTTTTATATTTTTAAACAATTTTGGAAAAAAGTTTAATCAAAAAATTTCAAAAATTGATTTTTCAAATAATCATTTACCAACTCTGGATAAAATTGTTTACGATTGTAGTCAAGATGAGCATCAAAAACTTAAAATCTTCAAAAAAAATCATAATTTTATAAAAATTCTGTTAATTATTTTTTTTTTTTAATTCTGGAACCTTTTACGTTTTTAAATTTCCTAAATCAACGAATACTTTTATCATCAATTTCCCTACTCTTTTTTATGTTATTTTTTCTTAGCAAATAAAGCAAAAAGCTGTCAGCCATGAAGTTGTAAAATGTTCCATAAACAGAAACGAAAAGTGAAATAAAAAACTCAAGAAAAGAAAAGAATAATATGAAAATAAATGTTTTCTTAAGTATTTTGTTATGAAAATATGAACAAACAAATACTTAAACAAAAAATCAAAAACAGTGTTGTCAAGTGAGTCTTTTTCAAATAAAAATGAGTAATAAGTATTTTTTTTTTGAAAATTATATTTTTTATTTAGAGTTTGCTTGACCTGTGATTTTATGTGTACTGTGTTATTAATATTTATTTAATTATTTATTAATGTCCAGTTTTTATTCACAAATAAATTTTACATATTATTTAATTTTTGTTTTATTTATTAGTAATCATATAATTACAAATTATATCCTATTACCCTAACCGAGCAGTTGCTACTATGGCTTTCTGCGCGTTGTAGCGAAAACAAATCAGCGCCTCTGTTGGGAATCGAACCCACGACCCCCGCACTTATAAGCCAGCACGCTACCAACTACACTCATAATAATCCATGCTAAAAATACGAAAAAAATGTCAAAACAACAAAATCTTTTGTAAAATGAACAAATTTTCGTTTATTTTACAAAAATGTTGGTTATTTTAACATTTATTTGTATTTTTACGCATGGATTATTATCAGTGTATACTACCGGGGCGCACTTACATATTATATTTTCTGACTATGTAACAAAGAATCATTTTATAGCTCTACGCTCCTGAAGAAGTTTGAATAAAGCAAACGAAACGTTGAGCAAAAACATGTTAAATTGATTTTTGTTAACAAATTAAACGGATTATCGACCAAAATAGCCTGTAAGGAAACCACTTTTTTAAATCTAAATTAAATTAAAACCTCAACTTAACTACTTAAGTTAACTAAACTTTCTATACATGCAATTTTTTTGGGTCTAAAAATAAATTTTTGTAATAAGTTACTTTTCTTTACAAACCCAATTACTTCAACAAGGGCAAGTCCATCGAGGTAGCTACTTACCTCGGTAATATGTTACTCTTCACTTACAGGTAAAGAATAAAAACTTTTTATTTAATTCTTTAAATTTTAGATCGATTAATATTTTAAAATTGTCAGATTTGTAGAGGCAGTTTAATTATATTAAATTTTATGTAGAAACGAACTAATTATACCATAAAAACATTTAAACATGTGCATTTGATGTTACTAGTGGGTAGTCAGTAATAACAAAAGTTGTGAAGTAACGCAAAGGTAAGGAGTTGATCTTATTAACAGGTAACATGTTCGGTAATATCAACATATTCCGAGACTTTGATGGGTAACACACAAGCAGTAACAAAGCATACATTTTTTTGTAGTAGACTAATTTTAAAAAATAAAATATAAATACTTCAGTGAAATTAAGAGGAACTTTGTTAATCATTTGACGAAATGAGTGAAAACGAATCCTTGTTCATTCACCTTTTTACTAAATCAATTAAGAAAATTTTTAATAATTCAAGAAATAATTCATTCAAAACAGAATTTATTCATATTATTTAAAACTTTTAAAACTTTTGACTTAAAAAAGTTAGCTCAAAAGTCTGTCAAACTGGTTCCAATTTAGTTGAGCTAATTTTTTCAGCTGTTTAAATCAGTTACTTAGCTAAATTTATTATTTATCTCATTTAACCTCAAGATCACACTTCATCCGTATTTTAACTAATTTTTCGATATATACTTTAGTAATTCGTGATTCTCAAATTTACAAAAATTGCCAATTAATTTAAATCACAATTATTTTCAAACCATTATTATTTGTATGTCTCCGCTATAAGTGTCAGTTTTAGATGGCGTTATTTTCTTATACTTTTTGCAAACTTCTTATATTCCCTGTAATAAATATTAACCTGCCTCTGGCCAGATCCGGAAAGTACTTTTTAGTTGAAATTTTATGTTGATTCAGCTTAAAAATTCTGTTGATAAAGCTAAATTCTTAGTTTATTTAACTAAAACTGTCAACTCAAATTTAGTTCTTCTAAAATTTAGGTAACGTAAATTTAGCAGAATTTCAACTTCATTGAATATTCTACTGGCGCAAATTCAGGCACTATTTTTTGTAATCGTAGCTGAAGTTTCAACCATTTGTAAGAGCTTTTTTATGAGTGTAAGAATGCTGTTTCGGAATAAAATTTAAGTAAAATTTCATTCATTTTAGAAAATTGAATTAAAGAATTAAGCGTTTTCTACATTTGGCATAAACAAATCTATCTTCTACCAGTCGCGGATCCAGGTTTTTAATTTGAGGCGGATGCAATTTTTTGATCAAAATTTTTTATTTCAAAATATATATTTTTCTTCATATATCAAGCAGATTTGGTCTTTATTCGGTAATCTTAATAATCGGCATGCTTCTTCAATGTGTTAAACTTCTTCAGAGAGCGAATTTTTGTGGATGAAAAATAATGAATATTTTCAGAAAATAAATGAAACTTTTCTTCGCAACGTTAAAGAAAATTATCTTAAAATTAATGAAAAGCTACGTACTTTTTATGAAAACAGTATTTTAAACAAAATTGAGTGAATGACACTTTTAATAAATATAGTAATATTTTCATATAATTTTATGAAAATTTGCACAGCCAACACTTTTTTAAGCTCTCAATTTATGACTCATAAAAAAAATTTAAAATGTGATCATTTTTCATGAGCATATTTATAAATATTAAAAAATTTTCTAATTTTCATAATAATTTAAAAATTAATCATAAAAGATTTAGAAAGTTCTTAAATTTCCATTAATGGTCATATTTGAGAGTCTTTTATAAATCATAAAAGACCGTTCAGGAAGAGCAAAGCAAAACACCCTGATATAGCTAAATACAAAAAAATAAAATTCTTATTTTTTTATGAAAAAGTTCATATTTTTAAAGGCTATACTATTTATGAAATTTACTTACTATTTATGAAGTGTTCCTAGTTTCCCTAGCATTTATGAAAAGGAACATAAAACTCCCAGTATTATTGCAATGTATGCAAGTTTTCTTAAATATTAGTATTTTGTGCATTGGTAAATTTTTTAAGTACTTTTTCATAAATATTAAGTGTTTCTACATATATTTTAAGAACCTTGTCATAATTTATGAGACACAAACTTTCCCACTTATTTTTATGAACTGTTCATAAATGTTATTAAATAGTTTCTAAATTAGTACATTTGCAAATTTTTCATAAAATATGCATAAATAGTATGCATTTTTTATTTTGTGTATGATTTGAGAAGATTTGAATGTTCTTTTTGGAGTAGTTCCAGTTCCTTCTATACAAAAATTCATTAATATCATGCAGAGAATTCTCTCAGTATCCCAGTTTTCGTATATATTATATGAAGCTGTCATTAATTAAAAAAAAATTATTTTATATTGTGAAAAGTTAATGAAAATTCCAACAAAATTGTTTGAAAAATGATTGTTAAACCAATTTATTGCGACTATGAATGCCAAATCTAAGGAAAAAGACGGCAGAAAGCAAACTGAATGTCAAACTTTTTTCGACTTTGCCAAAAAATCGGCAGCCAAAATATTAATTCGTTGGACTTTGAGTATTGCATCCGATCGGCCGAACAAAATATTTGCATCAGCAAAACAATTTTTTATAACACAGTTTCTTTCCTAACTGTTCGGTCAGATACTAATGGCCTTTGTTTAAAATACGAGTGAAATCAATAACCAATATATTTGATTAAAACATATTTTATTTAAAATTATTGCAATACCTTAAAATAAAAATCAACGACTTGTTTTGATAAACAAATCTCTGAAAATATTTTTAGTTTGTACTTAAATCAATAAACTACTATATTGATTTGATGAACAAATTTGCTTTCTTTTAGTAAAACTGCAAAGCCAAAACTCGTTATAACAGGGAAATCAATAACTTGTTTTTTAAATTCTTGATTTTTGTCCTTAAATATTTATTTTTTTTTTCTTAAAACAAATATAATTATACTCTTACAATATTATGTAGGTAAAAAAAATTAAATTTTGCTTGATGAAAGGAAGACTTACACTTCAGTAAATTCAAGTGGCATTGTAATTTGATTTTTACTGTTAAAAAAAAAATAACCACAATTGTATTGAAAATGAACCACATTGGTAGTAAAATATAAACAAATTGTTTTATTTTTTAAATAAAAAAACTAATGTATAAAACTAATGTAAAATCAAAATACAGTAACTTAATGTGGTTTGTTTTTTAAAATGAACTAAAATTGTAGTCAAAACAGAAATTCCTTCTGACTGCTTTTTCACTTAAAAATACAAAATGTATTACAACTCAAACAACTACAAATATTTACACCAGAAGTTTCCTGAGTATACTTTGAATTATGCAATTTGTTTCTGAGTATGTTTTAAACCATTTTTCAATAGATAAACGGCGATTTCACAATAAAAAATATCAAATCTTAGTTTTTATCTTTAGGAAAGTTCTTTCGCAAAAAAAAAAATTAATTTAGAAAATGCGGTTTTTTAAGATTTCGAAGATAAGCATTGATTTTTCGCTTTTATTGTTTTCCCGTTTTCCTTCTTTTTTTCTTTTTCCACTTTTTAATTTTTTTTCTTTTTTGGTTTTACTACATACATTAAAAGAAGTAATAAGACATTTTTAATAAGTCGATATCCTTAATGCGATTGATAAAGGGTATTGCATTCAAAACTAAACGTTATGGTTGATATCCAATAAAAAAAGTACTGACATTAACTTTTTATCACTGAAAATTTTGTCAGAGATGTAACTGTAATCAGTGAACAGTTTTTCAAGAAATTGGGACATTGCGTGCATAGAATATAAGTTCTCGATACGGTTAATTTTCAACATTTAAATAGCTTAGTCCACCTAGCGATATTTTGCAGCAACATATTTTTAAACTGTTCTGAATCTATTCCAGAGCAGTTTATCTTACCACCGGTTTCAGAACAGGTTCTTTGTAGCCAAACTGTAAGTTAACACTAACCTAGAAGCAAGTTTATAACTGGTTTAAGAACTGGTTCAAACGCACCCTTTTTATGTTTGTAGGTAAATAACATGTTGCAATTAGGACTTACTCCATACAAAAAGATTCGGGTTTAGAACATAAATTAGAAACTATGATAATACAGTATAAGTTTTTCTTCTACCTGTTATTTGGATTTCCCTATTTCAGTGTGTTGTTTAAAAACATGTGATACGTTTTAACTTTAAAATGATTTGACATCACTTTTCCGACAGACTAACTTGCAAACATGTTCTCTAAACAACACTCAACAATTATATACATTTTGGTTTTAGTATGTGCATGCAGAAAGTAGAAATAAATGAATGTCTTTGTATATCCATTAAATAATTTTTAAACAGAAGCTTAAGAAGTACAAGAAAATACAACGGAGTTCCACTTTCTTCATAACTACTTCCGTTTGTTCCATCCATACGTACTATTACTACTTAGAGTCGTACATAATTATGAACACACTCCACAATATATTTTTATTCATTCGTTTGTTAAGTATAAATGTTTGTATATAGTTTTTACTATCATCTGGATTTTATTTTCAGAATTTACATAACGAATAAAATGAATAAGGAAATGCTTGAATAAACCAAAACATAAAATTTCAAAAATACGTCAGGAGTAAAAAGAGTAATATATTATGTTATATTATTTAATACAACTTTAACTCGTTATATATTGCTTTGTAATAAAAATATATAATTTTTGTTTTTCGCACACATTTTATATTGCCCAATATCTAAATGTATGTTTATACTTATGTTACTATATTTAGTCAGATCTAACACAAGGAATTTAAATTGTAAGATCAAATTTAATCCGGTTAAATATACAATTTTAAATTTATTATTATTTGAAATCAAGTACATTCTATTTATAATTGGAAAATTTTGTTTGAAAATTTCCTGGGGAAACTAATATAAGGAACTTGTGTGGAGTCAAAAGTGACTTAGTAAAAAATATTTTAATCCGTAGATTCGCGTCAAAAACGCATGCAAAATTTTAGCAATATTTCTTTACATCATATTGTATTTATGACTAAAATGTTATATTATACAAAAAACGCTTTTGCAAAAAGATGTAGCTACACCCTTATTCAATTGTTAATTTGAATTAAATCACCAACAAAAATCATCCTTACTAACTTAATTTCTAAAATGTTTATTTTTGTTAAAATCAACTTTTTTTAAAACAACATTTTTGCTTTATCCGCTCTAAACAAAATATTTAAAACCACGTTTTTACAATAAAGTCGAAAACATACATTGAAACACTTTTTTAAATTAAATTTAAAACAAAATTTTGAAGTTTATTTTTTATATTTTATATTGTACGAATTTTGAGAATTATTCACTTATTGTGCGCATTTTAGGGTTAAAACAAATCTTTTTGATGCAAATTATGCAAATAATATATTTCACCACAATATATTGATTTTATATAAAATAGGTTAAAGTAAATCTGGGTATATGTCCGATTGCAGTAAATATAGTGTTGTCAAAGTCTGACTGATTGGACGATGAAATTTTCAAATACACAAAATGTAAAATATTACACAATTAAATCAGTTTTCCGTCAAATCATAATAAATGAATGGTTTTTTATTAAAATACCACTAAACTTACAAAAATTATATCACCAGGGTAGCCATAAGTCAATTTAAAAAAATTGTCAAAAAACAGGAACTTTTTCCAAAAATTTTAATAATTTTGTATATATTTTTGAAAAAAGATTTGCTCACAAAATTATACAAAATTTCAATTTTTAAAAACCGTTTAGGGCTTACGTGCAGTCGAAGTGTTAACTTTGGTTACTAATACACTCAGTTAACTTCTGCTGTATATATATGTAGTTGTTTGAGTTGTAATACCGTATCTTTATTTTTAAGTGAAAAAACAGCCATTTGTAGAATAAATTTCAGTTTTGACTACAATTGCAGTTCATTTAAAGTAAAATTACTGTATTATGATTTACCATTCATTTTATACAGTAGTTCTTTTTTTATTTAAAAAATAAAATAAATAATTGATTGTTTATTTTTTTACTACATATGTGGTTAGTTTTTAATAAAATTGTGGTTAATTTTTTGATCAGTTAAAAACAAATGACAATGTTAGTGGAATTTACTGAAATGTAAGTCATAATTTCTTCAAGTGAAACTGCATTTGTTTTTAACTGCATTTGCAGTGGTATTTACCTACATAGTATTCTAAGTGTACATATTTCCACTAGAGGACGCTTTAACGCAAACCAAAAATCAAAAATGTACAGATAATCTATAACGTGGCTTTAATGAGTTACTTTTAGAACAATTTTGAACATTTGAAGAACTTTTATACTATTGGTACTTGTTATAGATGTGTAAGCTAGACTTTGTGTAAACTAGACTTTCACCAAATATGACTAGAAAATATCGAAAACCAGCAGTCAAAAAAATATAGCTTATCCCGTTTTTACAATAAGCCCTTCAATTGTATTAAAGCCCTGTTTCCTTATTGAAATTAACCGTAGTTTTCATATTCACATACCATATTTAATAGTAAGATGTTAATATTTTTGTTAACAAAATATTTTCTTTTTTGTTTTTTACTTTCTGTTGCTTGAGTGTAGGCATTCAAGTGAAATTATTAAAGTTTTTCTTTCAAAGAAAAATACATAAATAAGAATTATGTAGACTTAACATTTTTACCCAAATATTAAAAAAATAAAGAAAAAAAAAAAAACTGTATGAAAATATGGGTATATACATAACTAATTATGATCGCAATGATAAGAAAATAAACACTCAAAACAAAGTTTTTGTGTAATTGTATTTAAATACTACTTATGTGGAAAAAATTAGAAAACCTTTCAACTAAAAAATGTGTAACTTAAGTGTTATGATGAATATTCCAGTGTTGAAACGGTAGTGACATCTAATTACTTTTTTCACTACTAGTTATAACACCACCCAGTAAAATCCAAATAACTGGTTGCAGAACAGCTTATTATGTATTATAACATGTTCTAATTTCTGTTCTGCAACTGGTTCTTTTTATATTGAGTTTGTCATATTTTAAATAGGTTCTTTACTTCCAAAGAAGAACAGGTTGCTTTAGAACCGGTTCTAGAACCAGTTACAGAACTGGTTCTTGGGCAGTGACACCTTACATTTCGACTCCCTGGAACCTGTTCTAGAACCGGTTCCATGTAACCGTTGGTAAAAGAAGTTGTTCTAGAACAGGTTCAGAGGTAATCTGTTCTAAAAATTTTGCTGTGCAGCTTACACTCTGCATTACTTTCACACAAATCATAAGGACTTACTTACTAGTTGTTAATTTTCCCATTATTTTAAATATTGTTTGAAAATCTATTTTTGGCACATTATTTTTCCAACTCTAATAAGGACATATATAAAAGTACATATTTTCTATTTTTGTAAGAAGTAAAGTAATGATATTTTGTGCAAGCAAGTAATTTATGTTTTATGTATGAAATATAACATGTTTAAATAGTTCAAATGGTAGAGCGGTTGACTAGGAACCTGGAGGCCAGGGTGCAAATCCCGTGTGCGCACATTTTATTAAAAAAAAAAAAAAATGTTAATAAAAAAAATATTTTTTTTTATTAAATTTAGATTTTTGAAAATGTTTTTGTAGACTCATTGTTTTTGTCCATACTGGTAATCATATAGATAACCACATATTTTGATGACTACTAGTATGTCAATATTTTGCGTGACATAAAAGTAATGAGATTTGTAATGAAAATTGTAAGTACTTGTCATTACGGAATATGTACTTATACAACCACTTATATGGTAATGCTTTTCTACAATGAATTTTCAGACCAAATACATTCAAATAATACTTATAGAGTAGTGGTTGCCACCAACTTTTGCTTCACGGACCCCTAGACACACTTCTACTGGTTCACGGACCCCCAACAAATTTTTTTTTTCTGTAGTAAAAAATCGCAAAAATAATGAAAATGAAAAAATAGTGAATTTTATCGTTGATCTATAAATTTATGTCTGAGATTTTATTTGTTCGGTTTTAGATCTTGACAAATTTTTCTCTAAATTAACAGAAAAATTATAATTTTTATATGATAATTTACTTTGACTATTAGAAAAAAACACAGAAAAAGTTATTAGACACTAGCATGAATGGAATGCATTTTCTGACCCACTACGGTCTTCATCAACATTCTTCGTGCCATTTAGTGTTAATCGTAAATATCATCTATTTAACTTACACGTTGGTAACGTTAAATCCCACATTACTCTGTGTGTTGAGTTAGAATGAAATTTACCACGAACGATTTCTATTTATAGTGTGTTTGTTTTTTCTTTAGTCATTATCATAGTTGCCAGTTTAACTTTTCAGTTAAAACTTTAAAATGGCAGTTCTTTTCTCTAATGTCATCATATACTATCATTCTACATTAGCAAAGCATATCAACAAACATTAAAGATTTTTTTTATTAATACATATGACGAGCATATACATTAAACGATTTTTGCACTGTACCTGGTGAGTGGTTTAATAGTGAATTTTATCGTTGATCTATAAATTTATGTGTGAGATTTTATTTGTTCGGTTTTAGATCATGACAAATTTTTCCCTAAATTAACAGAAAAATTAATTTTTATTCAAAAAATAAAAACACATTACAAAAAAAAAAAAAAAAAATGCAGTAAAACCCGACTATAATGTCATACCAATTTGTTTATTTTCCACAAAATATTAAAAAAATTTATTAAATTTTTTAACTATTGTGATATTCTTTCATTTGATTTCATGAACAGATAATTGTCGATACATTTGAGAAAGAATTTCTCTATGTTCGGTTTAAAATTTGCGAAAATTTGTAATTTAAATTTTAGGAGTTCCGGATTAAAAATAGAAAATTATATGGTAATTTTTTTGTGGGCCTGTCTAAAACAGTACGTCTTAACTGAGAGTTCATCTTTCGAAATTTCATGCACTCAAGAAAAAAAGAGTCTATTAAATCAGCAACATTTTTGCTGGGAGAATCCTTGCAGAAAAATTGGTATTGTCATCTAAAACTTTGTTAAATTCTGCAAAACTTTACTAATTTTTTTTTGTTGATATTAGCAAGTTTTCTGCAAAGATCCTCACAAATCCTACGTTGAGTTTATTGAATGTACCAATAAATGTTACATTTAAATTTTACTTTCAAATTAGCTCCTGATAAGCAAGGATTCATCTTAATCAAATTTGTCCTGAACGAGTTCTAATGTACAATAGTTCGAGAAAAAATCATCAAAAACACAAAAGTGTGAGAAAAATGTTGATACTTTTTAAACAATAAAAAATTTCAAAAAACGTTTACTATTGAGGTTTAACTTTTGAATAAAAAATGCCCTTTTCGATGAACTAATTTCATACATAAATTTTAACCTTTAAAAATATGCTTTTATCTCATTTGTTATCTAGTTTACTAGCAGGGCTTTTAAGTTAAATGAAAACACAATATTTATTTCTAAAACTCAAAAATAAATATAAATAACAATTATTATTAATGGAATCAATTATAAATTACTTATTGTCTGTTAGTGGTAGGTGACAAATTCAAAACATATTTTCAATTATTTAATTAAATTAATTTTAAACAATAGGAATTATTAATAAAATTGCAAAAATGATTGTGAAATTATTTAAGTTTGGTTTAAATAATCAGTTTGTTTGAACTCTTCGCGAAGAACCTAGAATACTCTCACGGACCACTAGGGTGCCGCGGCCCCCATTTGGGAACCGTTGTTATACCTGTTATTAGGAGATGTGTCTCAGTCGCGGTCAGACATGAGAAATTTTCTGAAAAAAAAAACATTTATTCAAAGATGCGTATGAAATTTGATTAACCCTTTGACGACGAATGGTAGGCATATGTATGTGCCATTTTTACTTTTTGCTATTTTAGGAAAGCCTGTAAGACGATTTTGAAAAATTTTGTTGCGATCGACACTAGAGATATGTAGGTTTCTAACGTTACATATGAATTGTAGCCTGATTGCCTCAAAGCCTTAAAAGGCAACCCAAAGTAAAATATTTTTTTTTTTATATTTTTTTTAGGATTTTGCTTTTAGTTTTTCTAATGTTAAAATTTAAAAGTTTTAATTTTATTCTAAAATTTTTAATATTTTCGGATTAATCATAATTTAACAGCAAATTAAAAATTAAAATTCAGACAAAGTCTTAACCATTTAGGAACTATAGTCCATTAATGTTAAAACTTAAGTACTATATTTTTCCGATATGTGCCGCAGTAAAGCACCAAAAGCAGCACAAAATTTATTTCTAGGCATAAGAATCCACGAAGTTTCTTTAAAAAAGCTGCAGCGGTTTAAGTTCAGTCGTCAAATGGTTAAATTTACAACTGGTATATTCTAACTGTCCTGTGGTGAAGAAGGCACACAATTGAATTCCTAATGAACTATTTATAATAGTTTAGTCAAATGTGGTAAATTCCAGTGTAAAAACGGTAATGACATTTAATTACTTTTCTCACTACCAGTAATTACACCTACTTGCTCGCTGCTTTACTTTAACGCAGATGACAACGACTTACTAAGAACTAACTCACAATATTTTGTCGTTGAAATCAAAGGAATATGTAATTTAATACTACTAAACATATAGTTAAAAACCGGTCTACTAACTTTTCTTTTAAATAAAACATTTTTTTTCATTTATTTTTAACTATCACAAAATTAGCTCAAAATCGGTAAAAATAAAAGATTTTCTTATGTCTTTACTATCAAAAATAGAATAAAAAATTTAAAAAAAAAACTCTCAAATCGGTAAAAATAAACGAATTTATTTTATTTTAATTATAAAAATGTACTCCCCAAATACTATATACATCAGTTTTTCTTTAATTGTTACTACCATTCACTTTTTTGTTTAAATAAAGAATTTTTTTTTTAAAAGAAAATTTTAAATGAGAAAAATAACTATTACAGAAAAACAGTATTTATGTGCAGTTTGTTTTTTAATAAATGGTAAAATAAGTTTAAAAAAATATTTCTTTATAGTTTAAATGTATATTACTTAAACAACAAAGTTTACTTTTTAAATAAAAAAAAAATTTAAATAATTCAGTACCAGTTACGAATGGTAAGAAACATAACTGCCCGATCACATATTAAGGGGGTAAAAATGAGTTTCTTTCAAAGTAGCTCGAAAATTTATTGTTTTAACCGTACGATGCATACCCAACTTTTTCTACGAGAACACACACCAGGGATATGTTTGTACCTACTAGCTTATTTTGGCTTTTTCTAATGTTTAAATGTTTAAATGGTTCAATTTTATTATTTCTTTTTTAAATGCGTATATTTATATTTTACAAATGTTTTAGTTTTTGTTTCATGCAAATATTCTACCTGGTTCAAGAGATATAGGCAAAAAAGTTCACGGGCATGAGATAGCCAAATTTTGTGTGTGTTTACGTAGGTGTCGGCTTTGGAAGCTCGTAGCTCCTGAACCACTGATCCGAATTGGATCAAATAACCTTTAAAAGATTAGAAATTATTTATTATATTATTTCCTAGATCTGAATTCTCTATGCCCTATGTTAAGCCGTTCCTGAGTTACAGCACTGCAAATTTGCAAGTAGATACATTTGTACCAGGGTGTGTTCTAGGGTTAAAACTTTTTATTTTTTTTTTTATACCAATAGGAAAGTTAGCCAAATACTTTTCAGTTAATGCCAAATTTGTATATTGATTACACACTTCGACGAACTTTCTTAATGCCAAATTTATATATTGATTACACACTTCGACGAGCTTTCTTGGTTTGAATGCCGATATCTGATTTATATCGCCTTTTATTCCCTGATTCCAAATTTTTCCATCATGTCACAATTTTAGGAAAACCGAGTTTAAATTTTGGTACTTTTTAAGGCTTTGACGATTTCAAATGCTTCGAAATAAAGATAAATATTTAGTATACACTTTAATCTGAAAGATATCGTAAAGAAATTCTCAAAAACTGATAGTTAAAATAACGTAAAATATATTTGGCAATATAATTAAAAAATTGTTGAAAACTTCAATTTTTGCGCGGTTTTCTCAAATCTGTCATGTGATGGGAAAATTTTAAAAACAGATTTGGAGTCAGTGAGACAAAATCTATCAAAAATATGTATCTTTAAATCAAACTAAATCGACTTTTTCTCATTTTGTCACAGTGTGTTATTTAAAGAAGCTTAAAAAATATGCAAATAACTGAAAGTTGGGTAATTTTAACCCATTTTTATTATCACACATTCAAATTGCATAGCAATCAGAGGGAACCCATCAGCGGTCCTTCTTTGTGAGACATTTTCTATTTGTTCATAGAGTTTTTTTTTTCTTACTCGGTGTCGTTGTTGAGAAAATATTCGTATAATATACAAGTTTTGTTATGTATATTATGGACTACATAGCGTATGATTAATAATATTGATCATACGTACGGATGTTTTACCAATCGTAGTTTCCGTAGGTATTTTTTGACAAAATTTGGTAGGAAGATTAGTTGGTTTTCAAGTAAGTATTTTGTGTAAATTTTATAGTTTAATCGCACCCTCTTGTGGTGGTATAATTAATAAAAAATTGTAATTTTGACGCCTTGTACGCACTTAAAAGGTCAATATTTCTTTAAAAGTCTAATTTTTATAAGATAAGAAAAAACTAACTACAAACTGATTTAAACTTATTAGAATTTCAATTGATGTTATGTTAGTTTCTGAATTTTTAATATAATAAGTAAGTTTTATTTACTGTTTACTGGTTTTTAATAATGAATTTCAATTGATTGTTTTCAAATCAATTGAAATTCAGAAATGTGTACATGTGTTCATGAAACTTTTTAATGAAATGATGAAGATTTATGAAACATTTGTTCTAAATGGTAATAACACTCTTAATTTTTTCTATTAAAACTTCATAAATATGATAAATAAATAAGGACAAACGAGTTATGAAACAGTTTCATCAATATCATGACACTTTTTTCTCTAAGCGTACCATACATTTTACGCCGCTTGCAAAAAATGTTTCACGCAAAAGTGCTTGACTTACCTAAATTGTAGTTTATTATCGTGTGAAATCATACACACAGAGAAATAAAGTGCCAACCGAATGAAAAAGTGTATATTAAGGGTAACAACTTATAAATTCAGTTAGTACAACGATATTAACATTAGATTTCTCAAAATTTTGGGTGGCGCAACTAAAATTCTGTTGTTTTAACCGAACTTTTTTGTGAGAACTAATATAAAGATGTGCCAACTGTCTGAAATTCGTAATAACCGAATTCGATTCGTAGTAACCGAATTTCAGTTTATGTGCCATAAAATAAGAAAGATTAAATTTTTAACCACAATTTTAAATATTTGTGATAAAAGCCCATCTATTCCACGCTGACCTTCATGTTAGTATATATCAGGGGTGGGTACGTAAATCGCTGGAAGGGCTTAATTCGGGATTTCACTACCTTACATACGGCCGCACTATATTAGACTAATCAACAAAAATTCTCACTGAAAAGTGATGAACATTTTTTTATTAAATTTTGCACTCAAATTGTAAGTTTAAACATATTTCGATTTTCAATTGTAAGTCTTTTTTTAACCCCTCACAGAAAGTAAAATATTTTATGGGTCAGTTTGTTTTTTTTTTTTTTGGAGAAGTACATCGACATCTTTTATATTTTTATGGATGTAAATTTCACATTAAATTACCTTATCGGAAAATTTTTAAGAGTATTTAAATTTTTAAGAGTTTATAACGTAAGTTTGCTTAAAAATGTTGACACATAAAATCTATATTAGTACTAGATACACCAATAAAAAATTCCGGAAAAGGGTGATATGCCAAATTTGCGGTTAACATAAATATTATCAAACTTCTCGTCAAATTTTATGAAGCAAATTTTACAATTTTGTGTTTTTTTATTTTGAGAAAAAACAAAGTTGCCATCAATATTTTTATTTTTAAAATCACCGATATCTGAAATATTTACAGAGATAGACCAAAATAGATTTTTTTTGGTTTACTGGGATATGTTTGACGAGGTTTTTATAAATATAATAAAGTAGTATGAAAAAAGTTTTAATGTGTCTACATGTTTTACCAACTTTAAATAGAATTATTGAGAAATAAATAATTTTCCCAGGTTTTAAGTTAAAATGGAGAACGGCCTGCAACTTGGAAATGATTTTTACTTTTTTAATTCAGATTCATTGTATTTCCTTGTGGAGTAGTGTAACATTCTGCGGAAGCTTCAATATTTTCAATTTCTGAACTGTAGTACCGTTTTTTTTTGCTCTTTAATTTTTATTTTTTTAAGTTTTATTTAAAATTATATTATTTAAAATTTTTTTAAATTTTTTTTTTAAACACAGTTTTGTAAAAAGCAAAAAAAGGTTACTTGAATTGTGCTTTTTGCAGGCCCAGTATTCGATTTATTTTATGTGCTTGAACAAAAAAAAAAACTATCTATACGAAATGGGATCGTTGTTAAACATATATGATCATTAGGGTGGGTCGATTTAGCAATCGATATTGAGCCATCGATTTTTCGATAGCTTTTGGCATGAGCAAAAAAAGTTCCAATATGACATATCAAAAAAATCATATTCGAGGCGCCAAAATTTATTTGTTTTGACTTTTTCTCAACTTTTATTTTTAAGGTTTTTTTAGTAGGTAATACAAAAAAATCGGCTGATTTTCTGTTTTGTTCTGATAGCTGTTCATCGGATTTTTATTTATTTTTTTTTAAAGAGAAGCAGCACTCAGGAAATTCTTCCTATTTATTAATGTGTTGCTTTTTTGGAAAGTGGATAGAGGAGAGATGAAAGGTGGGGAAAGATGCAGGGCTTCAAACATGGCAACGCTGGAATTGTGCGAGATGATAAGTCTTAGAAAAGTTGTTGTTGCTCGACACCTGATGGAGAGTTGGCGAACTTATTGAACATATGAGGGATAGAAGAACTCATATATATTATTTCTCTAAATTGTTGTTGTCGGCACCGGGAATCGAACCCGGGACCATCTGTGTAACAGTCCAACGCGCTAACCATTACACCACAGCGTCCACATATACTTAAACTATAAAATATACTACTACACAATTAACTCAATTCAGATGATAATTACTGCATTTATTAGCGTAATTTGGATTGGAAATGTATGAAAAACTTTGGGATTTCATAATGTTTTTCAACTTGGTATTTTTGTATTTAATTAATAAAAAATCAGTTTTTGATCGATTGCACGTGATTACTCGATTTTTAGCTCTGTCTTATTTACAGATTATAGCGTGGAGTTTTAATGTTCCAAATTTATTTCTTCCCTACAGCAAAGGAAGGCTCCAGACACATTTTTGTTCTGAACTTACTTATTGTGATATCGTTGATTATTGAAAAAGTTTTTACCTGAAAAGAAAGAAAAATATTGTAATTAAAAATTTATTTTATTAGATTAAGTACATACACCCAAAGGAAACGCTTCATCATATTTATGACATGTTTCATCAATTTTCTTCCAATGTAATGTTGCATAGTATTTATAAAACATTTCATAAACAACAATATCAATTTCATCATATTTATGGAATGTTTCGTTATATATATAAAGCATATTTTTTATTAGTTAGGATTTTATTATTTTGTGTAGAAAAAATTCATGGAGACCATAATCTGGTCATTATAATTCTAGTTGTTTATGAAATGTTTCATAAATATTGATGAAACTATCACATTGTACGAAAATTAATGAAAGGTATTCCTTGTTTTCTCTGGGTGTAGTAAATATATGTTTTGCATTTACAGTAGTAGCCGATATAGTGCCGATTAAAATAAAAACCAGGATTTTTATCACCTTAAAATAAGTAAAAATATTTTTAAATTTACTTAGTACAAGAACTATGGAAATACCCTTTAAATTCATTGAAATGTAGATGAGAAAAAAAAGAAGTAGTTATCCTTACTAATTTGAGTTTAAGGACAATTATACTTGTACAACAAATTTTCTTGTGGGTATAATAACTGTCTAAATGTCTAAATGTCTCTCTATGTGTTGTAGAAATGTTGAGAAAATATTCTGCAGAAGAGTGTTAAGTTTATGTATTTAGAAACGGATGAAAATGTTCTTAAACTAAAGTCAGAATAAAAATGTGAAATAAAATTATCGTGTCAGAAAAGTTGTGGCCTTTTCTATTTGTGGTAATAAGAAAAAAGTGAATTTTTTTAAAACAAAACTTTTTTTTTTTTTATTTATTGAAATGCAAATTCAGGATATAAAAAAAATTTTAAATGCCTTTAAATAAGAGTATCTTAATTTTAATCTTAAAAAAAACATCTTTTAATGAACTTTTTTTTATTTAATTTTTTTTTGATAATTTTCTTATTTCTTTTATTTTCTTAATCACTTTAATTATGCAATTTAAGTTTTGATTTTGTGTTTGTTTTTTATAAAAATAAAAAATCAGATTTTTTTTTAAGCAAACAAAAACTAAGTTAACATTCAAAAAATGTTTCAGTTTTTTTTTATCATAAATTAGTAAAAGCCAATTTTTTAGTGGGCGTAATTGATAGCGCGTTGGACTGCTACACAGATGGTCCCGGGTTCGATTCCCAGTGACGACTACATCAATTTAGAAAAATAATATGTATGAGTTTTCTATCACTTATATGTAGCGCTGCGCCAACCTTCGGTGTTCCCATAGCACTTAACCCAACCGAAGTAAAGCAATGAATCAGGGCTATGAAACAAAAAATTTTCAATAAATTCGCCAACTCTACATCAGGTGGCGAGCAACAACTGCTCTAAGACTTATCATCTCGCGCAATTGCAGTGTTGCCATGTTTGAAGCCCTTCATCTTTCACCACCTTCTGTCTCTCCACTATCCCCTTTCCAAAGAAAGCAAAACATTTATTAATAGGAAGAATTTTCTGAGTGTTGCTTCTCTTTAAAAAAAAAAACAAAAAAACTAAAACAGTGACACTTATTTGTTTAATGTTTTTAAATTTTACACATTTGACTCTACTTATTAGGTTTAAAACTCTTAATTGTTTGCTTTTTCCATGTTTAAATCGTTTGCATAATTAACCAAACAGCTTGAAAAAAGTGTTGCAGCAAAATTTTACATAGTCTCTTCATATCCATCAAATAAAATTTATCATCATCTTCGTCAAAAAATTTATCATTATATTCGTCATCTTGTTAAACAAAAAAATCAACATAAATCTGCCTAGAAGTGAATATAATAAGCAACATTGCGCCACACTATATTTAAATATTTAACTTCACCTGATTTTACACCCAAGAAACAATAATTATAGTTTGTTATTTAAACTAAAGGATTTGTAAGTCTTCTTCATAAAAAACCAACTTGTTAGCAACTTTAATTAAAGTTACACCTTAAGCAAGTAAAAAAAAAGGTGGTGTATTTTTCTTTATGCGGTAAGTAGTATTCATGCTGAGGTTTAGCATTATTATTAATAAGGTTGCACCTATTTTATTCACGCACTTTTTTTTCCTATTTATCATGTTTCTAGTTACGTTCCTTTCATGTGTGTCGCTCTATGTCTAAACCATAATTTTATGAGCTGTTTAAGGTGTGTCATTTGATGACACGTTTCTTGGGTTTCTACGAAGCCGAAGGACTAAATGTGTGCTTTAAACATTTATTGTCATGTTGACGCCTGTTTATTAAGTATTTTATATTCATTAAAATGAATATTTCTCTTATGGCGCTTTTGTATGGTCATAATATTATATATTTTTTAATTAAAAACTTAACAAA
This sequence comes from Delia radicum, assembly GCA_021234595.1. NCBI lineage: Eukaryota > Metazoa > Arthropoda > Insecta > Diptera > Anthomyiidae > Delia > Delia radicum. The sequence goes on from CM037854.1 coordinate 105,685,566, forward strand.
CGTTGTCAAGTTTAATGTGCTTGATATGTTGAAAGCCTAATGAATGGAAATGTTTAAAAGATATTTCTTTTAAATGAGTTCGGAATAAATGTTATTTACATTAGTATGTGTGTTATGGTGTCCACTTCAATTACTAGTTGTCAATTTTGAATAAAAAACAATACCAGCTTTTTTCCAATTAATCTTAAATATACGATCTTGAAAAATAATTTAATAAAGATTATGACGTGTAATTTATTTCCAAAGGAGAGAAATACTTAAAATTACATAGCATAGCCGTGTATGCAGGCCTAAAAAACTATTAATAACCATGATCTTACACTCATAAAAATTAAAATTAAAAGCTCAGCGATGACAACAGAAAATAGTACCTGAATTTGCAGCAGCAGAATTTTTAATGAAGTTGAGAATCACAGTTTGCTAAATTTAGGTGACCTAAATTTCAGAAGAACTGAATTTGATTTGAAAGTTTCAGTTAAACTAACTAATAATGAAGCTAAAGCAACGGAAAGGTATTTCCAGATCTGAACAGAGCAAGATAAATATTTTTCACCGGGAATATGAGTAGTTAATGATTAGTATTTTTGGTCCATTTTACTCTATCTCGCTTCCTATTTTATGAAAAATTTTGAGAAAATAACGCGATCTTACAACTAAGACTGCTATCGGAAACACAAACAAATATTGTTTTGAAAACAATTGTGGTTTAAATTAGCTGGCAAACTTTGTAAATTTGAACATCAGGAATAACTAAATTTTAAGTTGAAGGATACAACTTGTTGTTTAAGTAAAATGAGCTTTACTTTAGTTAAATTATTGATTTAAACGATAACAACAGCAAAAATAAGCTCAACTGAATTGGAACCCGTTATACAAAGTTTTGAACTAACTTCTTTTTATGAGTGTAGTTAAAAAGTTCCCGCACCGAACGCAATGAAGTTTTGATTACAAATTTTTCAAATTTTTTTAAAAATGTTACATTTCACTAAAAAATGCGAAGTTTTGGCTCACCCGCCTTATATCCCAGACTTTATATGCCCCTTCTGACTACCATTTGTTTCGATCTATGCAGAACCCCCTTACGAGAATACGCTTCACTTCAGAACAGGGTATCAGAAATTGGCTTGGTAAATTCTTTACCTCAAAACCGGAGCAGTTCTTGGGGAAAAGTAGTGGCTAACGATGGACAATACTTTGAATAATGTATCAATTCTTTTTGTTATAATAGTAGATGCATTTTTCAAGCAAAAAAATCGATATTATTAACTTGTATACCCAATACTTAAGTGGAATATCGTCGGCTTGCCTGCAAGTAGTGATATGTAAAAAAACTTATATATATTTATTTTACTTCTAAGATATTTTATTGACATCACATTACCTCAATGATTCACTACCTGTTTTACTAAAATACTGGACTAAAAGAAATTAGGATTTAATCTCTGTTGCAGAGCAGAGTATGAGTGATTCTTAAAACATCATGCCAGTTTGTACATTAGGGTGATAACTTTTTGCATTTTTTGCAAATATCAAATCTCCCCAGACAAAATCGTGTAGGGCATGGACAAATATTAAGAACTGCGTTTTTAGTTTTTCGCTATCGTTAAAAAAGGTTCCGCACCAAACGCGTTAAAGTTTTGAATCAAACAAAGTTAAAAAAAAACTTTTTTTGATGCCTCAACGTCTGACTATCACATCTATATAATTAAGGCATGCTGGTATCAATAGTAAAGTCCGTTTTCGAGTCAATGGAATAGTTTTCTTCCAAATTTGCTTACTTACATATGTATAAACCATATTTAAAAAAAATTGTTATTAAAAAAATTTTAAAATAAACATATTAAAGGCATTTTAGAAATCGCTGTCGGTGTGCAAGGTTTTTTTTACCAAATTGAACTGAAATAGTTTTTTTTATCATTAATACAATATTTGCCATTAGAAAACCCCTGGGGAGAATGTTGTCCAAAAAAAGTTATCACCCTATTGTACATATAAAATTTTTGTTCATAGAAAAATTTATTTTTTTTTATATGAGTAACACATAGCAATTTTTGCTATCTTCAAAACTTATTTATATATCCCAAGACCGCTTATAAGATGTACGTATGACCAACAGAGTTTTTCAATGGTACAATAAACAAACCTTTAAAATAACACATGTCACTACTTGTAGACTTACCGAGGATATGTTTCTTTATTTTTCCTGTGGTCATTTTGAACCCCATATATTTAACCCTTAACATTAAAACTGCTACGTTCAAAAATTGCGCTTGTTCGTTAGTTTAGTACCTTTTTCATATATCTAAATTTAATCAAAATATGAAAAAAGTCATTCTCTTGTTAGTCAAAATTGAAAAGATTAACACTAAGTTCAAATATGAGCATAGAATAAGAATATCAACACAAAATTTAGATGTGTATTTTATGAATAAGTTATATAAGAAATTCTATTTGACAATTACACAAATTTGTGTATTTATAATGTCACATCTGGCATTCACATTTGGTAAATCCGATCATATATTTTTTTATTGTCCTGTTAGTGCTTAAAAATATGCACACTTAAAAAGGATTTATGAATGCATCTCTTATCATAAATATACACATTTAAAACGGTTTCCTGCAAGGACAATATAATCCATTTCAGGCAGTCTAATTTAGTCATAAGATTTTGTATCTAGTATATAATGTATATATTTTTAATAAAAAGTTCAGTGTCTTACAATCATTTGACGGTGTTTTATTTCTGTTGACGGAAACTTAAATCAAATTGCATAAAATCATAATGAAGATTAGTCATCAATGAAGATAAGTTGAATGAAGATTATTCATCTTTAAATATAAGATTAAAATTTGTTACAGAAAATATAAAAACCAAAATTTGTCTAACACTTTTCATTAAAATTCATTGCCATAGATAATATGTATTTGTCTTGCAAGAGGAGGTTTTTAAGCCTATTGTATGGTATAATTTAGCAATATTTAACAAAATTAAATATAAATTTAAAAATTTATTTAATCTTTATAAAAATCTGCAAGTGAACCACATAATCAATTTAATAAAACTTCATATTTTCCTTAACTTCCTTCCTCTGTTTAACCCTTTCACTATTGAATTTTTGTTTATGGATATATTTCTATTTGGGCTTCAGATTATTGTTTGGTGTCCTTAAACTAGAAAGAACAAGGTTGACATGTATACCAGAGAACGGAATGAGACCATTCGTTTTTGTTGTCCATTCATACATTCATTGCTTTTGCATTGCTTTTATTCAACAACAACAGATTATGCTGTTGCAGTTTATTACATTTATTGTTTTTGTTGAATGCCTTTTTAACATTAATTTTTATAATGCCGTTACATGTCAAGCAATGAAATGAAATGATGACACATGAATAACATGAAATCAATCACAACATTCGCGTAGTATTCGTTGACCTGTAGCAATAATAATAATTTTTTTTAGTTTTATTACACATGAAATATGTATACATTTTTTTTTAATTTTATTAAACATGAAATATGTATAAAATTTTTTAATTTTCTTAATACAGTAATATGTTTTTTAACGTTTTATTCATTTAACATTGATACCATTCATACCAATCGTTGTGTATTCGTTGTTTTCGTGAGTGTTAAGTGAGGTTAACACTAGACAAGCAATGCAATGCGTGGTTTTCGTTACACTCACTTTTCTCAATTCTGTCGATTGTTGCTTTATTGAGATGATGTCAGTTAACAACAATGTACTCATTTTTTGTGATTGCATTCAAAAGTATGAAATTTTATTTTATTTATTTATTTATTTATTTATTTAACATACCATTGCCACAAGAACTAGTCTTATTAACAGCAAATGGAATAATAATGTTACAATAATGTTTGGGACAGCTAAAAAAATAAAGTTGGAATTTACACATCGTTATAAAAACAAAAAGGCACAATATAAATTATATATAATTTTAATTTACCATATTAAAAAGCTAATAAGAATAAAAAGTTTCGTTAAAAAATAAAACTTTTAATTTAGGCTAACAATTTAAACAAAATAAAACAAATTTTATCAAAAAAAACAATATTAAAATGTTTGAAACTTAGTTAACCATAATGCTCAAAAATATAACGCTTAAAATGACTTGCATTGCTTGTTGTTTGAATCCTTTGAGGCAAGTGGTTCCAAAGATCTATACTGCTTATAAAAAAATGTTTTTTGGAGAGTTCACTCTGATGACGAATTGTAATAATTTTGTTTCCCCTCCTCGATATAAAAAAACTAAGTCGTTTGTATAAATAATCGGGTTGTTTTGTATAAATTACTTTATGTAGAAATATAAGAGAACGGCATTTTAGTAAGTTATCAAACGATAAGTTATATATCTGTTTTGAGTAACGTGAAATCCTGGCAAAGCATTGAAGTCCAAATATATATCTGGCAATATTATTATATGTTACATTTAGTTTTCGTTTGCTTAATGAATCGCAATTTGCGAAAAGTTCGCAACCATACATTAATGTGAGCAACAAATATGTTTTAGCCAGTAGCATACGTATTTTAAAAGGTGTATACGATTGTGTCATCCACAAATTTCGTAACATAGAAAACGTTTTTCCACATATCATATTAATATGATCAGACCAATCAAGATGTTTGTTAAATATAACTCCTAAATTTTTCGCTGTTTCAGATATTTCAATTCTTGAGTTCCCAATTTGAATCGCGGGTAATAAACTGGGAAAAAGTCTCGGATTTCCAGTTACCATGGCCTTAGATTTTTTAGCGTTTAGACAAAGACCGTTATAAGACTCCCATTGAGATATTCTTGACAGATCTTGGTTTAAATTTTGTATGCAGCTTAATACATTAATTGGATCACAACTAATGTAAACCTGAATGTCATCCGCATACATTTGGATCTCACAGTGTTTGATTTGAGTTGGTAAATCATTTGAGTATATAGCATACAATAGGGGACCAAGAATTGAACCCTGTGGTACACCTCTCGTCACTGTAAAACTATTTGACATTTTGGCACCATGATAAACAGATTGAGATCTTTCATATAAATATGAAGATATTAATTGAACAGCTGCCGAAGATAAGTTACACATATATTTTAATTTAAAGCAAAGAATATTATGTTCCACGGTGTCAAAAGCCTTTGAGTGGTCAAGTAAAACTAAAAACGATATCTTCCTATTATCCATTTCACCTCTAATCTTTTCAGATACATCAATTAAGGGGGTAAGGCAACTGTGCTTTGGTCTAAACCCAGATTGTCTTTCTGTGAGTAAAGAATTGTCGTTTAGGTATTTACTCATCTGTGAGTGAACTAAACGCTCAAAAACTTTTGACAAATAAGGCAAAATTGAAATTGGGCGATAGTCTTTATCAGATTTTGGTATGGGTATTATTTTGGCATGTTTCCAGAAAGTGTGGTAGTTAGAAGTTGTAACTATCGTATTCAGTATACAAGTTATGTGTGGTAAGATAAACGGGAGAATTAGCTTTATGAATTTAGGATGAATTCCATCATGTCCTACTGAATGGGATTTTATATTCAAAAAGGATTCTAAAACATCTTCTTGGGTAAAGAGTGTGAATTTAAAATTAACATTGTTGTTGGTGTTCGTATTGTAAGCATTGGCAAAAAGATTAGAGTAATAATTAACATTTGCCTCTGGCATTGATATGTTAACGAAATCGAGGTTTAATTGATTTACATCAATTGTGTTATCCTCATTTTTGGCATTGTTACCTACTATTCCCATATTCTTAATTTCTCGCCATTTCTTTGTTGTGCAAACAGCAGATTCAAATTTTTCTTTATAAAAGTTTGATTTTGCAATTCTGATTTTAGAATTTACTTTTCTTCTTAATGCCTTAAACATTTCATGAAGTTCCGTAGTTTTGAATCTATTCCATCGAGTATAAGCGCAATTTCTTTGGCTAATAATCGATTTAATTTCATTCGAAAACCAAGGTTGTTCACGACGTATTCGTTTAGTTTTAATTACAATGAATCTATTATATAGATATTCCATATTATTTTGCAACTGTTGAAACTTCTCAGCCCATTTTTACCACTAAAACATTCGAGTATCTGCAAATGCTTTGTGTGATTTTGTTCTGGTCATTAGATGAAGCTATGTGCGACTTTATTTCTCTGATGAACAGATTATGAATATAAGATTTTTTTTTTCCAATGACAAATATCGTAATGAACATATATATAAAAACATTTTTTCATTATAAAATTTTTTATATTTTTTAAAAAATGTGTACTTTGTTGTGTACAAGGGTAGTCAATGGGTTAAATAGACTTATAACAAACATTAAATTTAATTACAATTACTTATGCAAGTCTGTATATAAAACCCAAATATGTAATTGTATACTATAACGTAAAACTTTGTACTAGAGGCACACATACGCAAATATATATATACATACCATTGACGATATACAAAGATAAACATTTACAAAACTAACAACGCCCACATGTACTTACATGAAATGAAATACACGTTAAGCACTTGCAAAATAGTTAGGTGGTGGTCTTTATAGTCTTTTTGTTTAATAAATTGCAGACATAAAACGTTTGTCTTGTTTGTCTCCTGTATTTTTAAGGTTTAGGTTAAATAAATGCAACAAGTTTACTTTTGCTCTTACTTGTCTTGTCATGACTTTGATCTTAACTTTCTTACAATACAAGTTTTTGTTTCAGAAATGGCATTAAAATATACCTACATAATACAAATACCAGTTACGTTTAAACAAAATTTGGGATTAAAGGAAATCCAATGTTTAAGTTAAATGTTGTAGGTGCATACAAAGGTATTAGGTGTAGGAATAAGTTTTTCTGCAACCATTTAGATTAATTTTGTTTTTTACAAAAAAGTCAATTTAGGTGAAGACTGAGTCAGCTTTTATAGATATTTTAATTCTTTTGAAGGAAATATGAGTTTTAACAAAATATATTTTTTCTTTCTAACATAAACACAGAAACTTTGAAAAGGTTCTTTTATAGCATTATATTTATTATATGTATGTGGAATTAAATTGTTCTAAGGAACTCATCCCAGCAAAAAAATAAAATGGGTTTGGTAAGCAGTAATTACATTTGTAGTCTACCAAAATAGCGCTTCACCGCCTTGCATAATATAAAGCAATTATGGAACACATTCTGTAGTGCTTCCCAAAATGTCTTTTTTGAAGCAGTGAATAATAAAGAAGGCATACCATGAAGCATTAATGTTGTTAACATAAAAATAAAGCGCTTCTTATTAACTAAGAAGGCATGCATTTTGTGCTTCTAAGAGCACATGAAAGAAACGCTTTTCACCTGCTTAAAAGAGGCATATCAAGTGGGACATCGCGAACAAAAATCATGCCTACTGGATTTGCTTTGGAATTCCTTACGGAAGCGCTTCTGGGTAAGCATTATTGTTTGCTGGGATATAACTCGTCATAAATAAAAATTGTAAATAACTTCATCTACTAATGCTGAAACAGGATATAGACTTTGCTTTACAACCAACATTTTTTTTTGTTAGTGAGTGTATTTGACAGTTGGTTGGGTTATGTGGGAGGAAGTCATTTAAATTTTTATAATATTCCTATTAAAATTTTTAAAATTTAAGATTTTAATTGAATAAAAACAATTTTAAATCTTTAAACTATTATGTCAAGCCATTATTATCGTTAGAATTTTCCAATTAAAAAATCTTCTTTCAATATTAAGATATTTTTTTTTAATTTTAATTTTTTATTGTTTATGGTTTCTTATTATATCTTTTTTAATATATTACGAATATGACTCATTCCATATAAAACCATAAAAAATATCATATTTTCGACCTCTACCCCCTTCAATTTTAAACAAATTTGGTACGGAGGGAAAGTGTTATATAAATATGTCATCGTATAATTTTTGGGTCATTAGCTCTAACGGTTGTGGAAATATGAAAAAAATCTAAGATTTAACAAAAGTAGTCGTACATAATCGTTCATATATTTTTAAAAGCTAAAGTTCCGTGATTCATTGATACCTCATTTTAAGCCACTGCTTTAAATAAAATAAACGAGTAAGTAATTTTTTCGAAGGTAAAATGCATTTTTTGCAAATCCGCGGTTTAAAACGCTGTATTTAAAAAAAACTGTTTTTTTAAAATTTAAAAAAAAAATATATTTTAATTATAATTTATTCCACTTTGCCGCTGCCAAATTAGTTTCTGGAGCTCTTACGGGATTCAAAGTTATGGATTAAAATCTAAAAAATGTACTAAATGTAATAGAAAAAAAGATTTACATAAAAAAATAATATTATGAAAAATATAAAAATAAAAGTTTTGCAAAAGTAGTTGCACATCTTTAACGGTTTAAACTACAAGAGTCATTGATACGCCATTTTAAATGTACTTAAATCGTAGTTTTTCTGGTTCACAAACATAATTCATTTCATTGACGGTAAAATGCATTTTTTCAAAATCGGCGGATCAAACCGCTGTATCTAAAAAACTGGTTTTCTAAAATTGTTAAAAAAAAATATATATTTTAATTCCAAATGATTCTTCTATACCGTCACCAAATCCATATGTTGTATTCCTGCATGATTCTCAGTTATCGGCTGTTTAGTTAAATTTTTTCACATTTTTATTCATAACTTAGTATACCGTGAGAGCTCCACATAGGAATTTAGACACGGTATGTGGAAGTAATTTATATTTAACATATAAAGGGTGCTTTTTTATAAAGGTATATAACTTTGAAATGAAATAAAACAAAGATGATTTTTTTAAATTAACATTAAATTTACTTTATTCGAAAGATAATCTTCTGGCGTTATAATTTGAATATGACTTCTGGCATATGACATCCATGGCTAGCTCGGACGTAGTCTAATTTGGACGTCCAATTTTCGATGACTTTTTCCAACATTTGTGGCCGTATATTGGCAATAACTCGGCGAATGTTTTCCCCTCCAAGTTTTCGGTCGTTTCGGGCTTATCGGCGTAGACTAGCGACTTCACATATCCCCACATATCAGTCTATTCATGTTGAAATGCCAAACTAAACTAGACATAAATCACTTGACAGCTGACAAAATGGCCGCCAGTTAAAAAAGTGTTGCCAACTTAAAATTCTATGCCTGCATAACAAACACCCTGTATTATTGTAAAAAATTTTAAAAACCAGTTTTTAGAAATACACCTTTTTGTAACTCGGTTTTTGAAAACATGCATTTTGCAGTGAAGAAGTGACCAATTTGTGTGCTTTAGTAAATATTTAATAAATAAAGTATTCAATAAATTTAAGTAAATATAGCAGTTTATTAAATGGTATTTTATACAAATTAATACTTTATAAACAGCAATACAAAATTACTTTTTTTTATTAATATTTTTAGTTATATAAGAAATTTTAGCCAATATGTCTTTTATTGTTTCTTCAGTGACTTTCTTGCTGTGAAATTATGATTTCATTTTAAAAGTTGTAGCATCTTTGACGACTTGTTTTGTGTTCATCGTAATTCTTTTCAACAGAGCCCAATATCTGTTTATTGGTCTCAGTTCTTGGTACCAAAGATTTGGTATCACTCTACCGGTGATTTTCTATAATGACAAGATACAAGGTCAGACCTTAAGAAAGTAAATACCTCATGTTCCCGAATAATGATTAATAACGCTTTTCACATGCTCTCTTGTCTGAAAAGTACTCCTTTTGTCGCAAGTGCTAATGATTTGCCAAACTAAAAATTTGATTGTAAACTTAGTTTTTTTTTTTCGTTCAAATTGTTTCCTCAACATATCCTTTTGTATCCGCTATATAAAATTCCTGGGTTTCGCCATCCATTATACAACAATGATATATTGTTATAAAATTGCGACACATTTTTTGGGTCTCGTCATTCTTCCTGGAATTTCATTCACGATTT